>JABUQX010060848.1:0-20000 GCA_015478945.1 Trachelipus rathkii | reverse complement strand
TTGTGGCCCACCTGGGCCAAGGGATGAATCCTACATTGACGAGATGCCATAGTGAGGGTCCGTCGCACTCCCGTGAAGCCCTAGGGTGATTTTTTTCTGACTGCGACGAGTTCTACTACTTTTTTGTTAAACTTATCTTAATAATTGCATCTTTACTGTGTAAAAAAATTATATAAAATGCATGCTATTCTCGTCGTTGTGGTCTTTCTTTCCCTTGGTCGCCCTTTATTTGAACACTCCCATTGGATTTCATATTATTCGTTGGTCACCGGCGACCAGAATCTCACCGTGAGTCGCACATATTTTCTGGTCACCGAAGACCAGGGGCCTGTAACAACTGTTACAAGTCTCTACAGTTGTACCACTCGTAATATTTTTACTTGTACCTACAAGCCCCGTAAACTTTTTTTAAGACTTGTAGCTACAAGTAAAAATTGTACAAGTTATAGACCAAAATTACAAGTTTGGCAATATTTGAATTAGGTCTGCTTTGTGTATTTTTGTATTACGAGGTTTGGAAGGCTATAGATAACATTTATCTTTTATTTGCTGCTACTTTTTATTTATATTTTTTTATCATCCTCATATCGGAAAGGGATATGAATGTTGAGGAGGACGAAACCCTACATACATTTTGCTCTTTCCTTAAATATCGAATGTTATTCTTGAGCCGTTTGTTTGTTTGTTTTTTCGTATTTTTATGGGTTATCTTATAATCTTATAATTTTAATAATGTGCATATGAAAACTATTTTCTTTCAATTAAGTTTTTATTAAATATTTGTGGATTTAAAATAGATGTATTTAAGTAACCAAAGCAAAACTAGTCGATAGCTGTTGTGGAAGCTCCAAGATACAGTTTATATAGTGAGCTATACAATCTTAATTCTCAATAACATGAATACTGTATTAAGCCTATAAACATTTAATGTTCAAAAATGGTATCAACAAATTATTTGATTTTTTTTTTATTGATTTTCGTACATTTTAAGCTTAAATTTTCAAAAAAAATTATAAAATATAACCTACGAAAAAGCATAACAAATAGGCTTCATTCACACTGTCAAAATTTCGATAATAGTCGAGTTTAACAGATTGACGAAATATCAATATTTTTTTTCCACATTTCACCAAATTTTATGCAATAGTATTCAAAATAAAATTATCTAAGAAATACAGAAAATTACAATAAAAAGAAATGTTTTATTTTATATGCACTTCAAAAAAAATTTCTACCCACTTTCTTAGAATTGTACAAATATGCTACAAGTTTTTGTCTTTCGTCATCTTTTGTGTAACACAACCTACAAGTTTAAATATTTGTATTACGGAATTGGTCTACAAGAGCTGTGATTACACTTGTAGCTACAATTTTCAGTTTACTTCTTGTAAACAGAAAATATACAAATGTAAAAAAAAAATCTTACAACTGTAGGACTTGTAGCCGTTGTGTTACAGGCCCCAGCTTGTCGTCGAGACCAAGTGGATTGAGTCTCATTGAAACCAATGCAGCTCTGGTTACCGGCAATTTGGTCACACAGACCAGGGCTCCCAGTGCATATGGGTCCATAACATTAGAATTTAGGTACGACTTAACCTGCTGGAAATATGTCATGAGATGTTGACGGGAGTTTTAGTAATAAAAATTATGGTTTTGCAGGTTTATTAGGTATTGATTAATTATTTATATATTTGTAAAATTTATTTTTCCACTAATATGATCCTACAAATTATCAATAGTATTTTTTTTAAGTTTATAATATATATATATATATATATATATATATACTATATATATTATATTATATATATTATACTATATCATATATATATATATATATATACTATATATATCTATTATATATAATATATATATTATTATATATATATATATATATATATATTATATACTATATATATATGGTTATTTATTCATTTCTTAATATTTAAGGCACTGCTGGTCTAACTACTACAGAGGTGGATGTAGGATCTACTCCTAAGTGGTTGGTTCAAGCAGGCCAGGTAAATCCTGCTCCGATTATATCCGTAGAAGATAATACAAACACTGCTTCAGCTCAAGTTGAATCCGGTAAAACTCGCTTAAGGAGGGTAGCTTGTTCTTGTCCGAATTGCAAAGATGGTGAGAGATCAAGCGACGGATCTAAGAAAAGAATTCATATCTGCCATTATCCGGGTTGCAACAAAATGTATGGTAAAACATCCCATTTAAGGGCACATCTACGGTGGCATGCTGGAGAGAGGCCGTTCCAATGTAATTGGCTCTTTTGCAATAAGAAATTTACAAGATCGGATGAACTTCAGGTATAAGACAGTTGTTGCGTACATAATTCCAAAATTCATGTAGATAAATATAATAATAATTACTCTTACAATCATTATTTATTATTATTATTATTATTATTATTATTATTATTATTATTATTATTATTATTATTATTATTATTATTATTATTATTATTATTATTATTTTTATTATTATCATCATCAATATTATCATTATTATTATTTAATATTATTCTTTAGAGACACAAAAGAACTCACACAGGTGAGAAACGTTTCAATTGTCCAGAATGTGATAAACGTTTCATGAGGTCAGACCATTTGTCCAAACATTTAAAAACACACAGCAAAAAGAGGAGTGCAACCATAATGGTAAGTTTTCGTTTTTCCTCATTTTATTAATTCTCGCACCTAACACGCCCCTAAGATTGTCCATCTGAACATATTGTACCTTAGATCTATACCTCTTATTTCAGACCATAGGTTTTACTATTATACTTTAACACAGGTAACAACATACCCCCATGCAAAACCCTAGCTCAATCGAGACCAAGGATTTAATTGCACCAGCCGCCTTTCTACCATTCACAATTTTCCTGCTACAACCTGCATTATCTGTTCCCTTTTCATCCAACTAATATCCTAAAATATTTTGAAAATTCAGATAAAATGCCTAACAATTATTACAGACCCTTGCAAACCCCTCCTACCATTCCTCTCAAACTCTCTTCAGATTCGCACATAAAACCAAATCATCCACATATAAAAATAGGGCACCCTCCACACTACCATTTCTCATCATTCTAACTTTAAATATATTATCAGGTATGTTGTTTACAAACCATACTACAATTAAATACACCAAGGTAATAGACTCCTGCCTCAGCGCGCTATTTATATTAAACCAGTCACTCTCCAACTTTCATATATGATAACAGCTCTCATTTTAACTCAATATAGTACTTTTTTAACCATGGTAGAAGCTTTACACCAACACCTTATTAAATCACTAAAACCTGTCATTGAGCTTCCCTAATAATCCTATTAATATGCCTGTTGCAAATCCTTAAGCCTAAATACATTATTTTCTGCACCATTGAATGAATTTTTTTCATGTAGAGAATTTGATCCAAAATCCTACAATACCTCACTAATTCCCCTTGTTTCTTTCACGATCAGTCCCTCCGCACTCGGACGCCACTATTTCCACCAAAATGTCCAGCATGATCTTCCCTACAGAACTCGATTAGACTTATCCACCACTATTCCTGTAGGGTCTCTTATCCCCGCTTACATAGTCTAATAAGGTACTATTACGTGCTTCCTCCAACTCCTCAGAAAATGATACCACCCCATTACAAACGCTTTGTTACCTAACTTCCAAAATCCACTCCATCACCATCTCGACTCTGTTCTTGACCTTCACCAGGTATTCATCTTATGATGCAGATTTACATTCTCAACTTTTCCGCTACCATTACTTCTCCTTATTATTACTTCATCCCCAAATACTAATTCCTTCTTGCACATCAAACCCACACACATCCTTTCAATCTCATTACTGCCAATGTTAATGCAGATTTTCGAGTGTTCTCTCGACACCCCACATCCATTTTTTAGTTACGAAAGAAAATCTATTCATTATTCTAGCAGGGGGTTCCCTTATTCTCATTCCTAACCTTTTCCGCTTCCTTCTTCTAGAAGAGCTTTTATTTCCTTGTAAGTCCACCATTCAACGCCTTCCAACTGTTCCAATTAGGCCTCATTTTGCCGTCCTTCTTATTACTCTTTGTAGCTCTTCCTTTTTTTCCTCCTTACATGATTACCAAACACCTTTCTTTTGAGACCTCAAATCATTGGCTTTTAGTACATTCACCAGAGAAACCAAATAACGCAAAACGCATATCAGTGTATCGAGCACTTCATTTCAACTACTCATGTTTAATTTCTTGTTCCTACTTAGCACATCCACATCTTCTCTTGCACTTGCTTTCTTTTCATTTGCGTCCAAATTTGTTTCAACTTTCGCTTTCCATTAACTGATTATTTGCAAGCACTCTTAAAATAACGCTTTCCACCCTCTTTTTGTGAACTCTCACTCAATTATTCCACTCAATATATATTCAATTTGTATATGGTCGGCGTTGAAAAAGAACTTAACGTGGGGCGTGCAAGGGGTGTGTTAGAATGATCGGAGAAGAGAAAGAGAGAGGAGGGTGCCCTACTATTATATGAGGATGATTAGTTTTGTGTGGCGAATCCAAAGAGAGCTTGCGAGATTTGGCAGGGTGTGTAAAAGGAGGGGTTTGAAAGTTAAACATACGAAAAAGAGTAAGGATGTGTTGTTGAGTGTGGACAGCCCTACGTGTGAACTATGTTAGACGGGCAGCATGCACTGCGAAAAGGTGTGCTTGAGTTTAAATATTTGGATATATGCTGGATGCATTATTGAGGTGTAGTTTAGGACAAGTGACAACAAGAGGAAGGGATTGGTTGCAATTAACATCTTTGGTGATGTAAAGGGACTTAAGTCTTGTTGTTTCCTGTGTTAATGTACAGTAGTGAGACTGATCTGATAAGTAGTATAGATCTAAGTACAACTGTGTTCAAGATGGACCAGTCTTTAGAGAGTGTGTATAGTGTGAGAAGAATTTATTGAAATGAGTAAATGAACGGTATTTAGGAGAGTGTTGTGGTCGTGAAGAGAGGGTAATGAGAGAAGTAAATGTGCTAAGTCAACCATCGATGATGTTTGTTCCATGTGAAAAAGAATGTATGATATTAGTTGGTTAGAGACGGACCTGTATATGGTGAGTGTGCTGGAAGACAGAAGAAAAAGTTGGATTGACGTTAGTAAAGGAATGCCTGGGAGAGAAAGGCGAGTTTGCATAAGCTAGAAGAAAGGTGTTGCATAAAGGGTGAATGGGGAGTTTGTGAAGGGGTATGTTTGGGGCCACATGGGTGCACGATGAACCTCATTTACGGATGCCATAATGAGGTCCTTCGTCGGTCCCTTGACGCGTTCTTGGATGAATATGTCTGACTGCCAACGGTTTTCCTAAAGGTATAAAGGGGACGAGTAAGCTGGCTTTCTTTTCGACTTGCGTACTGTTCTTTCTAATACTTTTCTGTTTCGGTGCATACGACACGCACCTTACCACCCAGTCTTGAGGAGAAGACGTGAAATGAGACTATAATATAAATATATATATATTATATATATATATAATATATATATATATATATATATATATTATATATATATATATATAGCTAGTAAATATCTTTATTTCGTGATTAGTATATCCCATTTTATAGATATTAAAAGGACTAACGTAGAGAAAAACAAGGAGGTAATGACACAGATTTGGTAAGGAGATGCAATGGAGAACTAAAGGGAATAGGGAGGCTCTTCTGGAAGGAGCGCGAAGTAGAATTGGACTAAGGGGAAATCTGATTGATCATGACATGTAACTGGTGCTTTTGTAACTGATGAGTAGTGTCGAGAGGAATGGTGGATAAGAAACACTTCGAGATCTGCACAGATATTAAACGTAAAATAGAGGAGGTGATCGTCGAATGTGTTGGTTTGATGGTGCAAGAAAGGAATAGGATTTTGCAAATGTGCGTACTTCCATCACAACCATTGGGCAGGTTCAGCACCTTGCTGATAACTCAAAGTTTGAATTTCAACTTTATCGGGTTGAATGAAACTTACTGGTGAAATGATCAAGAACAGAGGCGAGATTGTGAATTGAATTGGATTTTGGCTTTTTGAGTAATAAAGCATTAGAAACGGTAATTCCAAGAGATTGGAGGAGAGCAGGTAATAGTACCCTCTATATAGGGGTAAGGGGGATAGGTGAACTGTAGAATATATAGGGGAATAAGTTTAGCTGAGTGTTGTAGGAGGCTATAGCTGTATTTTGGCGAAAGAGCATTGCGTCGGTGATAGAGCGATGATTGGTGAAGACAAGTCGCGGTTTAGGAGTCGGTAACGAGGAGTGTGGACTCAAAATCTTACATTGAAACCAAATGATTGAGAAAATGTGGGAAAAGAAAAGAAACTTGTATTTAGGTTTTATGGATTTGCAACAGGCGTATGATAGAGTTATAGGAAGCCGTTATGGAGTAGTTAGTGACTTCATGGTGTTGGTGGTATGACTTCGGATGAATCAAAGTATGTATGGACGATAGTGAAGCTGTGCTAAGAGATAATGGTGTCAATGGGATTTGGTATAGGTTAAAGAGCGGAGTAAGAACAGGGTTGCGTTATGTCTCTTGGTTATTCAAGGTTGTTTATGGATGAGCGTTAGGAAAGAATTTGATGTGGGGAGGCAGGAAATGTGTTAAATGTGATGGATGGAGTTGAGTGGAGGCTGCCCTACCTATTATTAGGATGATTTGGCTTTCTGTTGCGAATCTGAGAGAGTTTGGGAGGATGTAGAGAGAATTTGGCCAGGGTGTGGTAAAGGAGGCTTGAAATAAAGTGGGATAAGGAGTAAAGGTTATGGATTGTGGTGAGGGACACTCTTCAGATGTGAATTATGGTTAGTGGTGAGCAGCTAGAAAAAGTGTCTGAGTTTAAATATTTAGGGCTATATGTTGGATGAGAGGAACGGACGAATGCAGGTGTCGTAGAAAGTTTTGTGAATGCAGAAGGTGGTGGTGCACATTAAATCGTTGGTGATGCAAAGGGATAAGTCTTGAAGCTGTGCTAGGGTCTTGACATGAGGTATGTTCGTTACCTGTTTATTTGTATGGTAGTGAGAGCTATGTCTGGATAATAAGGTATAGATCTAAAGTCCATGTGTTCAGAATGGACAATCTTGGGGTGTGCTAGTGTGAGAAGAATTATAAGAGAGGAATGAACGTCTGTGAGAGTGTGCTGGTGTGAAGAAAGGGTAAAATAGAGGAGAATAAATAGAAAGATTGTTGAGATGGTTTGGTATGTGGAAAGGATGAATCATAGTAGGTTTTACGAATAGTGGGGAGTGTGTTGGGACCGACCGGCTGTGAGACCGAAGAGAACTGGATTGAGTCGGTGACGAATGTCTGAAGGAGAGAATGTGGTTTGGCGAGGCGAGAATAAGGTGCATGGTAGGAGAGAATGGCAGGGTTATTTGTATTAGGGGCATGGTTGTGGCGACCTGGGCAGGGGGATGAACCCTTAGATTGACGATGTTACCATAGTTGAGGTCCGTCGCGTTCCCATGATGCTCTAGGGTGGTTTTCTGTCTGTGACGAGCTCTCACTAATTAATGTACAGAGGGGGCGGTAAGGGGCTTTCTTTTTCGACGTTTGTCATGTTTTCCTACTGCTTGCTTGTAGCTTGTACAGCACCTTACCCAAAATCTTGGGAAAAGGACAGGTGAGAAGAAAGAAGATATATATATATTATTATATAGTATTATATATATATATAAGTATTATATATATATATATATTATATTATTATAATATATATAATAATATATATACTATATATTATTCTTATATATATTATATCTATATAATATATGTATGGTATATATATAATAGTATATATATAGTTATATATATTATATTATATACATTTATATATATATAATAATATAATATAGATTATATATATATAGTATATATATACTATTATACTATATTATATAATAGATATTATATTATATATATATATATATATATATATATATGTCTTCATCTTCCTTCTTTTCCCAGACCTGGGGTAAGGCGGCGTACATGCTTCAGAAAAAAAGGCGTTAGAGTCAGAATATGACAAGTCGAAAGAAAGCCCACCCTTACCGCCCCATCTGTACCATTAATTAGTAGAACTCGTCGCAGTCTCAGAAAATCACCTTAGAGCTTCACGGGACGCGACGGACCCCCACTATTGGTAAATCGTCAATGTAAATGTTCATCCGGCCAGGTGGGCCACACCCATACACTCCCAAACCCACCATTCACTCCTATTAAGCACCTTTATTCTCGGCTCTGCCAAACTCACATTTCTCTCTTCAAACACGGTTTATACTCAATGCACTTTTCTTCGTCTCACGCGGTTCTGTTCCCAACACAAATTTCCACCTATACATCCGCTTAACCAACCGACTATCTTCATCTTTTCCTCAGAATCGCCACCTCAACAAACTTTCATTTATTTTTTCATTTACTCTTCTTCAGTACCTCGGAATAGGGTTCGATTATTTTCTTCAGGTGCAAACCACATCTTACCAATGCCTGAAAGTGTCCACGTGCACATTGAACTTTAGATCTATAGCTCTTATAATATATATATTATAAGTATATATTATATCATAATAAATAATATATATATATATATATATAGTATTAATAGTATTTTTTTTGTTATATATCTATATACTATATAGGATTATATTTTATAGTCGTTATATATATTATATATATTATAGATAAGTTGATATAAGGAGAAAAAAGAATACTAAAAGGTGCATACGTAGGGAGAAACAGAGCGGTAAGGATAACAGTTGGAGGATGAGAAATGGGACTGCAAAGGAATAGGAAGCTCTTTGGAAGGGAAGCTTCGCAAGGGTAAGAATGAGATAAGGGAACCTGCTTAGGAAATATGAATAGGATGTGCTTTTGTAAACTGATGAAATGATGTGAGGGGAGTGTGGAAATACATTCGACAGAACCCCACCGAAAGAAATCTGCATAGGAATATTGTTCAGTATGAAGAGTGATAGTGATGTGTGTGGGTTGATGGTGGCATTAAGGAATAGGTGTTTTGGGGATTGAGGTTATTAGCAAGGAGGAGCTAAACTGGGTAGAGTGAGAAAGTTGAAAGTGATAGTAAATCTGCAGTATAGATGAAATTACTGGTGAGAATGATCAAGACGGATGGCGAGATGTGATGATCTGGGATTCTGAGGTTGTAATAGCGTTTATGCAAGGGTATAGTTCCAAGGGATGGAGGAGAGCGGAACTAGTACCCTTATATAAGGTTAAGGGAAGATAGTGGGAAACTTAGAATCAGATTAGGGAATAAGTTTTATTGGTGTTGTAGGGAAGATATATGCTGCGTATTTTTGTCGAAGAGTCTCGATGATGAAGGACTAAGTGAAGAACAGGTGCGTTTAGAGTGGTAGAGGATGTGTGGGTAAAAGTGAAAAATCGAACAAATGATTGAGAAAATGACAGAGAAAAAAAATTAAATTGTATTTAGGTTTTATGGATTTCAACAGCCGTATGATAGGATTAATAAGAAGCTCTATGGCATGTGTAGTGATATATGGTGTGGTGTAGACTTTTGAATGATGAATCCAAAAGCTATGTATGAGATAGTGCAGGGTTGTGTGAGAATAAAATGGTGTCAAAGGTGATTGTTTAGTTTTAAAAGCGGAAGTAGCAGACAGGTTGGTATATGTCGCCTTGTTATTCAGTTGTATAGTGGATGGGGTTAATGAAAGAATTAGAGGTGGAGTGGACAGGAAATGGTTGTTAGAATGTGGAGATGGAGATATGAGGGTGCACCTATTCTATTATATGCGATGATTTGTTCTGTGTGTGATCTGAGGAGTTGAGGGAAGTTGATGAGATATTTCGAGCAAGGATGTAAAGGAGGGCGCTGAAAGTTAACGTAATAAGAGTAAGGTTTGGGTTGTGAGGTGAGGATAGCCTCAGTGTGAAGTTGTTAGATGTTGAGCAGCTGTAGTACTAGCAGTAGTTTAAATATATTGGCAGGTTTTAGTGTTTCAACAATGGACGGATGAATGCAGAGCTGTAGTAGGAAAGTTGTTGAATCTGTAGGAAGGTGCGCTTGTGCATTAAATCGTGGGTAATGTAAAGTAACTAAAGTCTGGAGTGCGCATATTCTGTGACATGAAGGCTAGTCGTTACCTGTGTTTATTATAGTAGCAAGACTATGGTCCTGGAATAAGAGTATAGATCTGAAGCATATCAATGTAGTTCAGATGGACAATCTTAGGGAAGTGATAGGTGTGAGAAGAATTGATTAAGAAGGTGAGAGATGATCTATTAGACGATTATGTTGTGTGAAGAAGGGTAAACGAGAGAATAAATGAAAAAGTGTTGAATGGTTTGGTCTGTAGGGAAAGGCAATGAATGATAATCGGTTTGCTTACGCGGATGTATAAGTGAGTGATGTTTGGGAACCGACGGTTGGGGACCGATGAAAAAAGGGTTGAGTCAGTTAAGAATGTTGCAGGGATACAATGTTTTGGCAGAGCGAGAAGAAAGGGTGCATGAGTAGGAAGAGCATGCGGGGTTGTAAGGGGTATGTTGTGGCCACCTGGGCCAGAGATGAACCTACACTTGACGAATTACCATAGGTGGATCCGTCGCGGTCCCATGAAGCTCTAGGGTGGATTTTTTGATTGCGACGATTCTTACTAATTAAGGTACAGGAGGGGCGGTAAGGCTGGGCGTTCTTTTCGACATTTGTCATATTTCTCTACTGCTTTTCTTTTCCCGATGCTTGTAGCGCACCTTACTCCATTTTGCAGAAAAAAAGAGGTTATAAAAAAAGAAAGAAAGAGTGTATATAAGTATATAATATATATAATATATATATATATATATATATATATATATATTAATATATATATTATATATAATATAAGTAGATATATATAATATATATATTATATATATTATATATCATATATATATATAATTATATATATATATATAATATATATTATATTATTATTATTATATACTTATAATATATATATATATATATATATATATATATATATTAAAAAAACAAATTTATTCTTAGATGAATTAATTCACAAAAGTTTTATTCAATTTATGAACAATTACATTTATAGGTTTTTACAAAACTTGAAGTTATCATTCGTATTTAAAAAAGAAACACTGACTTCTACTGCTAGAAACTGGACTGACATTGGTTTCCTTATAGTCCCCACTAGTTAAATATAGACATGATATTTTAGTTTTTACAATATTGGTAATGGAAGACAACTAAAAGTAGAATACTAGCCATAATAAAATGGTTTTAATAACAATACTGTAATCAGAATACTAATAATAATAATACATATTATAATAATAATCATTTTATTTACAAAACAATAGTAATAGGTGTAAATACCTCAAGTTATAATAATAATAATAATAATTTCAATTCAAAAATTTTTATTCAGTATAGGGAATTTAAATGTTCATTCATTTAATAACAAAGATACATTTTACTAGTCCAATATTTTACAAAATTTCATTTACCAATTAATTATAATAACAAAATAATTTCCCTAGTATCTGAAATGGGTCTACTAATTGCAACACAGTGTCGTGTCCTTTGAGACGCGAAATATAATTAATAAGTATAAAAATGTTAATAACAAACAATAACCATAATAAACAATAATCAAAATAATAATAATAATAATAATATCAATAACATAATATTAATAATAACAGTAATAGATTATTAATAAAAACAAATAAAATAGTAATAATAAAATTAGTTATATTACTAGTAATAGGATCAATACTAAATACGACAATAATAATAATAATAATGATAATGTATAAAAATGTTAATAACAAACAATAACCATAATAAACAATAATCAAAATAATAATAATAATAATATCAATAACAATAATATTAATACTAACAGTTAATAGTTACTTAATAAAATCAAATCTCATTAATATCTAAAAATTCAGTTATAATTACAATCTCAACTTTGTTGATCACCAACAACTATCCTCTTCTTATCTAATGATATATAATATATAATATGGATTGTATAAGGTAATATACAAATTGGTAATAATACATGAACAAGTTTTTGAGAAGCTGAAATATCTTTTGTGAGTACCTGGTGGTGGACCTCCATGAATTGCATTTTTGCGGTTAACCGTAGTAATAATAATAGTAATAATAATAATAATAATAATAATAATAATAATAATTATATATTATCTTCCTTCCCTCCCCAGACTGGGGGTAAGGGTTAGCGTGACATCTGCATCGGAAAAGACAGAAGTAGTATAGAATATGACAAGCTCAAACATAAAGGCCAGCCTATAGCCGCCCCCTCTATACCATTAGTTAGGCCTTACCGTCACAGTCAGAAAATCCCCCCAAGAGCTCCACCGGACAACCACGACTCACCTTCACTATGGCATATCGTCAAGTGTAAGGGTTCATTTCCCCTGGATCCGGGCCACAAACCATACCCTCACAAAAACCCCTCCATTCACTCCGGCCTATTATGCACCTTTATTCCGCCTCTACAAATGTCACACCTCCTTCCGTTCAGACATTCGGTTCACTGACTTCCAATACGACTTTATTCTTTGGTTCCCAGGCGGTCGATTCCCAACAACTTGCACCACATATCCGCCTTACCAACGGACTGTCATTCATCCTTTCCAATTGACCAACCATTCAAACTACTTTCATTTATTCTCTACATACCTTTCTTCACACCAGGCTAACTCTATATACGTTTTCTTACCTCCAAGGTTTATCTTTCTTTTCAACACCTAATAACGCCCTTAAAGATTGTCCATCTGAACACGTTGAACTTTAGATCTATACCTCTTATTCCAGACCATAGTGTCCACCAACGATTTAATTGCACCAGCCACCTTCCTGCCATTCACAACTTTCCTACTACACCCTGCATCATCCGTTCCCTTTTCATCCAACATATATCCTAAATATTTAAACTCAGACACTTGTTCCAGCTGCTCACCATCTAACATAACTTCACACCGAGGACTGTCCTCACTTACAACCTACAACCATAACCTTACTCTTATCTACGTTTACTTTCAAACCCCTCCTTTTACACACCCTGCCAAATCTCTCTACCAATCCTCTCAAACTCTCTTCAGATTCACCACACAAAACCAAATCATCCGCATATAATAGGTAGGGCACCCTCCACTCAATACTAATAATATTAACACCTTAATGATATCCATAGAAACAAAGTAATATCACGTAAACCCGTAGTTAATAATACTGGTCACAATAATACCTGTGATAACTAAAAAATGTTTTTAAAAAAAATGAAAACTTTTTTTTTTCTGTTGTCATATTTTAATCAGATTTATTATATAAAAAGGAATATTAAAAAAATATCTTTAAAAAACTATACATGTTTTTTTTTTACTTATTTCGCAATGCGTTAAATTTTTTTTAATGTTTTATTTTAGAATAATCCATCTCATTGCTCTGAAAGCAGTTCATCAGATAATGACGAGAAAATATTGACAATACCAGAGCAGCCATCCGAAATATTGCCAATATCAAATGATGTTGATGTTCATACGGGAATACAAATTCAGCAACAGGATCGTTGATGATGATAAAAGGAGATATGAATGCTCCTTTAAAAGGAATTTTGATATTTTGAGAATGCTATAATGCGATTCATTCAGTCTTTTGTGTGACTATAAAGACTTGATTTTTATACTGTGATAATAGAATTAAAATATTCAGAATCTTATTTTTAAGCATTGTATTTAGAATACACTTTTAATTTTTTAAGTTAAATAAACTTATGCTGTTAAAAGTTTAAATTTTATATAAAGTTTTAAAAGGTTTTAATGATAATAGAACTTATATTAATATATATAAATATTTTTTTTTTTATTATTTTTTTCATTTTTTTTTTTATTATAAATAAAATACGTATGTCAAAAGAGAAATGATTGGAAATTATATTTGTAGAAATTTAAATGAAAATAATGAATTTTCTATTTCGGTAATGTAATAATTGGTTAGCATAATGAAATATGCTTAAATTTTATGCTAAGTTATTAAAACATTTATTAAGTCGCTTATTTTTGTCACTATTTATATTTTAATGTTGAAGATAAAAGCAGATAACAGTAGGTGTACTATTGTTGCGATTTGCTATGTACAATATTTAACTGATTACCGAAATTTTTAAAATTGTAGGTTAGAAGATAATTATTTTTTTTATGGTTTTCATTTTCCCGCTTTGCATATATTTTATTCATGATCCTTTTATGCTGTCATATATTTTATTTCATGAACCTAAGTGTTTTGAAACTTTTCGACAGTATATGTCCTGTAACGGCGCAAACGGGAGCATATTGGTATATTCTTAAAATTCCTTTTAATATTACATTCTAATCATTTCTTCCGTCAGTAAAGACGTAAGTAATTTTTTTAAAAATATTTGCCAGGCATTTTGTTTTTAAAAGATTTAAAAAAAAATAAATTTCTGAGCCTCTAGTACACACAATTGAAGTGAAAATGGAATTATTATACAAATAATGACTTCAATACCCAACCACAGCAAGGAGTCTATTCGAATGACTGTGAAAGTAGTTAAAATTACTGTATTTGTAATTTCAGTCATTTGACGACTACAAATTGGATCAATATTTTGATACTTGTTGTACAAGCATGTTCAGGCTCGGTATCGGTGAATTAGAAGAGGCTTTTAACCCGATATCTAGCATATTCTTATTTTCCTTTTAAAAATTATTAAAAAAAAAAAAATTAAATATCTGCTTACGTGAAGGATAAAACGCACAAACTAGCCTACCGCAAATTCTTTTTGCGAACATAGATGCAACTTTTAAAGAAAAAGATTAAGTATGGAAAGAAAATTTGATATTGAATAAGAATCTACAGAAATTGTCTAATTTTCAATCTCTGGGCACAATTCGTATGAAGGCAAGACAGCCATAAGTGCAATTGATTCCTTCGTTCACCTACCCATTACAGTATACCAAAGACCAATTTCGCTGACTTGTCATACTTGCAAATTAATGGAGAAAATGGTTTCAGGCCGTCTTCTCCCTGCTCTGGGGAGTTCCCCAGGCTTTTTCAAACTTCCAGTTTTGTTTTCGCAAAAATCGTTGAACTGCGGATCCCTTGTTAAGACTGGACCATGACCTCCAGGATTACTTCTCAAATGGTGGGATAGTTCTTGGTGTCTTATTTTTTATCTTTAAAAAGCTTTTGACACAACGTGGAGAACTGGGGTTCTCCTTAAACCCACTTGCTCAGTTTCCGATGACAACTCAATCTCTCTTATTAAATACCTTCTGTCAGACCGGCAAATCCAGGTTCGGCGATCTTTTCTATCACGCCACTTTACTCTGGATGATGGCGTTTCGCAGGGCCGTGTTCTAAGTGTGTTATTATTTGTTCTGAGATTCAATGACATCGTTACTTCTATCCCAGGTTAATTTCTCACTCTATGTTGATGACCAGGCGCTATAAATTGCCAGTGCCAGAATTCCATTTCTTGAACGACAACCAACAAGCTATAGAAAATATTTCACAATTCTAACTCCCATGGCTTCCGTTTTTCCCACCAAAACCTCAGCACTACTATTAAGTAGAAAAGGGAATCGAAGAACCGGCAAACTTCCTCCCCCGAACCTAACCTTATATGGTTCACCCATTCTTGTAACTTCACAAGTCAAATTTCTAGGTCTCATTCTAGATAACCACATAACCTGAAAACGGCTTGTCATCGCGTGCTTGATCTATTAGGTCATTTCACCTCAACATCTTGGGTTGCTAATCGCAAGTTCCTTTTACGTCTCCACATCGCCCTATTCTCGATCGAAGTTGAACTATGGCTGGCGTAGTATATTGTCAGCATCCTCACTCTACTGCAGGGCTGTATAACCCCATCGCGTATTGTCCAGCTGAAGCACTTCGATCGTCCCCCCAGCCGGGGCGGGCATGGCACGGCTCGGTGATCCTTGAAGTTGAATCGATGTATGCACTCGCTTCGAAAAGGGAATACATTATGTACACAAGTTATCTTCGCTTTCAAATCCCAATACCTTCTGCTCTGACACCGATTCTGAAAGATACCTCAGAAAATCCCCTTACTAAATCTTTTCAAACACAGTTTGGTATTAATTTTCATGATTACTATTTATTTGCAAATTTGTGTGCGTACCGTTCTCCATGCGATGAGGTCCCACCTGTGGCTGGTGCTCCTGCTCCCCGTCTGCCTGGTCCTGACTCTCTCCAAATCATTTTGTTTAAGACTTTGTTATTCTAATTCGCAGTTCACGGTGAGTACTGCATGTTACTGAGGCTCTAAAACAGAAAACAGTGTGGTACATCTGCTGTCTTTTTCGTGGCCGCACATCCTGCTTCTTCATAACCCTCCCCCCTCATGCTTCAGTTTTTCCGATATAATTAATTGTTCTCTGCTAGAATGATTGCTCTTTCTCGAATTTTATTCCTGACCAAGACCACTCATGTGCATTTATCGGATTCAGCTCACGCCCTCCAGGCTATGCCCCCTTATTCTAAAACACAATGGTTTTCGCTGTACAACAATTTCTTCGGCGGCTCCACTCTTGCAAGAAACAAATTATACTATGTTGGAACCCCTCTCACGTAGATTCTGGCAAAGGAAACGCTGAAGAGGTAGCCATAATGGCGCCTCCTCTTTCACGTAGCTGTTCTAGGTACCTCCCTGATGCCATTCGACAAGGTCATCTCCCATCAACAGTGCTGGGAGAGTGATCAACAACGGACGAAACTTAGAAATATAAAGCCGATTATTGGTGAGTGGTCTTCCTCTCACTGACGAAATCGCTTTCACGCCTCCGCATTGGCCACACTAACATCACTCACAGCCACTGTATGTTGCGGAATCCTCCCACCATCTGCTAATTTTGTCGTCGTCATACCCCGCAATCATTTTCCTACTCTATGGTCCATAACACCTAAAAGGCTATCCGGCCATATCTTGTCCGAATCCTCCCACTTTAATAGTAATTCTATTTTCTCTTACCTTTAAGAAATGAATATTCACAATATATAATTTTTGTAATGTCCTTTCATTATATATTGTCCTTATATTACATCTTTTTATCTATATTTTTGACTGAATATTCATTTCACCCTCCAAATGTTCTTTTGTGACATTTAAAATAAGTATGAGCCAGGACCCACCCATGGAGTAGAATATTCAACCTATGTGGCAGCTTCCTTGTGGGCCGTGGTGGTTCCTGTAAGGAAAAAAATTACAGTATCTACAGAAAAGAGCGCCAGCGTCTCGCAGCAGAGTTTGAATAATCGAAAAAATAGGAATGTGGTTTATTTTTGACTCTGGGCTTGACCTTTACCAAACAATGGGTTGGTGGCATTAGACTATCCCCTACTCCTAGATTGTGAGAATAGTAGTGCTTACAAGGACTGATAAGGCACATATATATAGTTGGAATAATTGCGCCGAAATAAAAAATTCTTGACTAAAGAGAATTTCCAGTTTCTTTGAAACCATTCTGAAACAATACAAAAAATTTTGAGGCTCGCACGTACGTTTTGAGGCATTTTATTTGTATGCCTTGAAACCGATAATGTTTATAAATATATTGTCCACAGTGAGAAGGTAGTGCCGTCGAAAGAAAGTGTTTGGAAATGAGGAGGTTCAGCTTTTTAAAAAATTTGAACTTCATATAGTTGAGATAACCTAATTGGAAGATTCCATTTTAATCAGGAATAGAAGAGGGAAGATTAAGTTGAGTGGCATCTCTAGAAGCAATGGAAAGTAGATTTAATATTTGATAATTGAGAAAGAGTCGCGTCGTCAGCATAAGAATGAATAAATTTAGAACAGCTAAGTAGGTAGATAAAAATTAGAGATGGGTTAATTGGTTTTTGTTACCAACAGTAACAAAAACAGGAAATTGACCATCAACAACTGCCGATATGGAACGATTTTGGAGGAAACGAGTATTAAGATTGGGAAACTCGACAAAAGTTTTGAAAGTGTCAACACACGTCCGTACCCTGTGAAAAGCGTTTTATTTGTCAATCGACATCACACAAGATTCCATACTTCTTGAGGGCAGAAGATCAATGATCGGTAAGATAGGAAAGAATATCGGCAGTTGACAACGAACTCGAAAGAAAGAAAATGAAATTCCAAGAATTAATTAAGAATAGATTCAAGGACCTTAGACATACACTGATGAAAACAAAGAGTGATAGCTACAATTTTTTTTCGAACCGCTATAAAATGCCATTAGGCATGGAGAGTAGAGTTGAACGAGGACAGGTGCCAGCTCAGAAGCATACTCCCTCTAAACACGGAGAAGAGTTCCATCCAGGCCGCTTGCCTTCCTAGCTAACGTTCATAAATGTTAAAATCCCAAGAACCCAATCATGTAATCTGTAATAAAGACATGGGCCACCTGAGAGGAGAGGAAGTTGGAGGACGAATACCAACTCTAGTCTTGCAAGGTGCAATTGTAGATAGTTGGCTTTCCATGATAAGCATAAAAAGTACAATTATTATTCTAAATGAGTTCATGTAACTTCATCTGCATACGTAAAAATTTAAATACTCAATAAATATAGAGAGAGAAAACTACCAATAGTAACAAGTAACCAATATTTATGCATATTTATCCATTTCACGAAGCTCTGTACTATAAAAGAAGAATCTTACGATAAATTAGTAACCTAACCATGATAATCGATGCTAGCTGTCTTTTGCTAAAAAGAACATCTATTTGTTGATATAATTATAATTTTATAAAGCAAATAAATTGAGCATAATTGAAATATGGTATTTCAATAATGGATCCCCCACACTAATCTCGAATAAGAAGATTAGTTAACAAACGGTTATTTATCAAATTTGTGCAATACCTAAATATCGAGAGTATCACGGGCTCTCGAGCAGGTGTGTTCACTTGCTGGAGGGACGGCATATGCCCTTCGTTGGTGAGGTCCGCTCTAAAAAAAAAAAACAAAAAAAAACAACGAAATATCGTCATAGAGAAGATAATAAGCTAACTTTATTATTGTTAAAAAGATACTTCAGATATGTAAAACTCTCATAATTACACTTCTTGTGTTATTGACCTTATTAACAGTGATAAGATCATTAGATATTCAGGTTTGATGATCACGTGAACATACTTAATAATAAAAAAATTCATTAAATCCTCTTTTTGCAAGTCATATATGCAAGTCATATATATATATATATATATATAGTTATAAAGAAGAGTTAATGGATCACAGTATATGCTATTGTTGTTATTGATATGTTGTTATATATATATATATATATATATATATATATAGTTATTTTTATAACTAGATATACATATTATTATTATTATCATTATATATATATATATATATATATATAAATATATATATATATATACTATAAAAAAAAAAATATATATATGTATATATATATATATATATATATATATATATATAGTATAGTATATATATATATATATATATATATATATATATTATATATATATACATATTATTATTATATATATATATATATATATATATATATATATAGGTTATTATTATATATATATATATATATATATATATATATATATATATATATATTCTTAATGCTATACATCTCAATAAACAAAACTGTACGAATCATATGAAAGTTGTATTGCTAATTTAAACGATTTAAACGATCTGCCATTATTTTGAGGTTTGGTAATTTATATTTTAAAAATATTACAAAAAACATCAAATCACAGTTATAATGATAAGAAATAATGACATTTTCTTTTATATATTTTTCAACTATAGAACGTATAAAAACCGTATAGTGTTATGCATAGCAAGAAAAACGCGGAAAGCGTTTCACGATAAATGCGAAACGTTAAACACCCACCTGAGGGAACCGAACGTAAAGCACAACG
>JABUQX010060847.1:52500-57500 GCA_015478945.1 Trachelipus rathkii | reverse complement strand
TTAGTAAGAATGGGAAACACATCCAAAAGCACTATTTATTTATTCTTTCGAACAAAAAAAACTAAGACATTACTGTCATTCTAAGAAATCTTCAATAGAAAAGATTTCCTGGTGCAAATGTATACAGGTCCCCCCCACACACACGTCGACACGCCTGGCACCCGAAACCCTCACTTGCTACTAACTTTTAACACCCCTTTTTCACCTTCAAAGGTGAAAATAGAGTTTACAAGCTACAGTGTTGATCCGTTTATTCTTCCACCCAGACACTGCTTTAAGTGCCGGTGGTTTGGTCGTCCCCGAAAATAGTGAAGAGCACCGCGTGACATCTGCGCGGACTGCGGAGGTGAATTTCACATTCTCTGCAAAAACACACTACACTATAAAAACTGTGGGGGACCCCACAGTGCCTCTTCTCTAAAATGCCCGTCATATCTGTTCGAACAGGAGTTTTTGGAGCTATGCACCATACAAAAATTGAGCAGGAAAGATGCCATATACCAGCTCAAAGATAAATATCTTACATATCCTTTCTCCTACGCTACAATTCAGCAGCTCCCCCGCCTTCGCGTGTTAACCCTCCAACACAACTCCATTCCAGTAGAACTCTACCCACCAATCTCAGCGGGACTTCAACCTGCCCGCTTGCATTGCTTTTATTACCGACTATTAAAATAATCCAAAAGCAGCCCTCGATCCAATCTTCCGCACATGACGCCGTCAACAATCCTACCCCGAGTACTAGTTTTCAACCAACCAGCAAGGAAGCTAAGTTTGCTCATCCACCACAAAGTTTGGAGAGAATTTCCTGCCGAGAAACTATGCCTCTTACCCTTCCGATGAGTTCGCCAAACTAACGTGAGAGGCCTGAGTTTGTGTCCCCTAATCCGTCTCCCACTTGTACTCCTACTCTTGAAACGGATATCCCTTAGCAAAAAGTAAAGATTATGCACTAAACCATGGAGTATTCACTAAAATATAAAACTGCTGAATTCCTAAAGCAGAGCACACCTACCCCAGCTGTAAAAAAAATGCAACTCAAAAGAGACCTCGCCGTATGTCTATTCCAGAGACAGAACCATTAACATCAATAGATTGTACCCAAACAACCACAGCTGTCGAATACAGCCCACCAACCAACCCTCTTATAGCTTGCTGGACTTTTTCTGCTCTTCCGAATCCTCCAATTACTCTTCTTCCGAGTTTCCTATCACAGCACTCCCTAAAGGATTCTATGCCATACCGGATGAAATGGATTCTAGTTCCCAAATGGAGCATGATGTGACCACCCAGTCTATGTCTAACGCTTCTTGCACTTCTGAGAAAGGTGAATGGAAAACCGACAAGCCAACACCCCAAATGCTCCAAACGTTCTGTTGCAGTTGGCGTCATGAAAGAGGACCACCCAAGTAGTCATCTCGGCAGCGGAAGCTTGCATCGCGCAGTCTTCCTCAGGCAGGCGGTCGGCAACCCCTTGGTGGTCTCAAGAGTGCGCACAAGCCAACGAGAGAAGAAGAAACCACAGGCAATACAAAAAGACCCGTACCACCCCAAACATGATTATTTTTAAAGCAGCCGCAGCGAGATCTCGGCGAATTAATCGTCAAACGCGTAAACAATATTTTCGAGCTTACATATCGACTGTTAACTCAACAACTCCCCTTCCTTTAGTGTGGAAAGTTACACAGAAAAATATCTTGGCTCCAATAACTCCTCACCCACAGTCCTCCGTTATCGG
Organism: Trachelipus rathkii; assembly: GCA_015478945.1. Classification (NCBI taxonomy): domain Eukaryota; kingdom Metazoa; phylum Arthropoda; class Malacostraca; order Isopoda; family Trachelipodidae; genus Trachelipus; species Trachelipus rathkii. Next base: position 55,762 of record JABUQX010060847.1, on the reverse strand, counting down.
GCGCTGATATAACTGATTCGATTTTGCTGCCTGCCTAGGTGGTAGCGGTATTTGCGTTAGGTTATAGCTTTGCCTAAGCCATTCGAGTTCATTCCCGCTGACACTGAAAGCTTTTCAAAACAACTTGTGAGAATAAAGCACTACCAGACTGTTTTCAACAGCGAAAGGGAAGATCACACCTACAACCGTCTTTTTACATTTGCAGAGTATCAAACTGCATTTGCGAATAGCAAAAGACGGTGCCCTTGGTCCAGACATTGATTTCGTACATCATGCCGTCATATCCATCCTTCGGCGTCAGCATTTTTTGCTGGATTTATATAACAGAATCTGGATCGAATCTTCATTTTCCATCATTGGACTACAGCTTTGTATTCTATTCCCAACCTGGAAAGATCGAAGTTGGCAGACACAAAGACCAATTTCGTGACCTGTCACTCCTGTAAATAATGGAGAAAATGGTTTCTGGCCGCTTACTCCCTTTCTGGAGAGCCGTCAAGCTTTCTCAAACTTCCATTTGGTTTCCGCAAATAATCGTTCGACTGCGGACCCCTTGGTAAACTAGACCATGACATCAGGGAAGCCTTCTCAACTGGTGGATGGTTCTTGTATCTTTTTTTGGACCTTGGAACAGTTTCTAGCTCCCATGGCTTCCATTTTGCTCCCACCAAAACCTCAGCAGTGCCTTTTTAAGAAAAAAAGGGAATGAAGAGACTTGCCACCCTTCTTCGCAACCTAACATTATATGGTTCACCTATTCCCGTTACTTCACAGGTCAAATTCCGTAGGGCACATTCTAGCAATGACCACTTAAATATGCGTGCCCACATATTAAAACACCTTAAAAAAGGTTGTCATCGCGCGCTTGACTTTTACGTCATCTCGCTCAAAATCTTGGGGCGCTGATCGCAAGTCCTTTTCACGTCTATATATCGCCCTAGTTCGATCGGAGCTTGACTATGCTGTCGTAGTATATGTCAGGCCTCCCCCTACTCTACTAACATCTGTTGGCCCATCCAAAACGAGGCGATCCGGATCTCCACTGGAGCCTTCCGATCGTTCCCCCCGGGTGAGCCTTGAAGTGAATCCGATTTTATGCCACTCTCTCTTCGAGAGAATACATTCATGTGTACAAGTTATCTTCGTTTTCAAAACCCCAATACTGTCTGCCCTGACACCGATTCTGCAGGAGTTGCCTCCGAATCCTAATTTACTGCATGTTTGCGAACGACGTTCTAACATTCTTAAATTTGCTTAAATCCCTTTAGCAAAAAAGGGTTTTTTGGGGGTGTTGGGGGGGCCCTTTTCTCTACGATGAAGGATACACACCTTGGTTATTCCCCGCTCCCCCACCATTGCTTGGCTCTGACTCTCTCTCCAAATCAAGCCATTCTGCTGCCTTGTTAAAGCATCATTCCTGTCTTCATTCCACAATCATGATGAGTTTACTTCATTATTTATGATGCTCTAAACCGGGGAACAGTGTGGCGCATCTGCTGTCTTTCCTGATCGCAACCTTTCCCATACCCTCCCCCCTCATGCTCAATTGTCCAGCAGGGAATTAATGGCTACTAATGATTGCGCTATTCTCGAATTCTAAATCCTTAACCAAGATCAATCTTATGTCATTTTATCAGATTCGCTCAGCGCGCTACAAGCGCTAAAAACCCTTATTCTAAAACACAATGGTGTCTGCTGTGCAGCAATTTCTCCGCTGCTCCATTCCTGCAAGAAACAAATTATTTTATGTTGGACCCCTTCTCATGTAGGGGTAAATGCTGCCAATGAAATCGCAGACAGAGATGCCAAAATGGCCACCTCTCAATTTCGGAGTTGTTCAGGTACCTCCCGATGCCATTCGACAAGGCTACCCCCATCAAGCGATTACTATCCTGCTCTCCGACAGGTCTTTCGATCTTGTTGGGAGCGCTGGACGAATGGTCAGAGAGGAGCGAAACTTAGAAATATAAAGCCGATCATTCGGGGAGTGTCTTCCTCACCGACCGAAAACGCTAACACGAGTGAACTGCACGCCTCCGTATACGCCACACTAATTATTCACTCACAGTACTATAGTTACGGAACCCCCTCCATTTGAAATTTTGTCGAAGTCATTACCCCGCAATCTGTTCGCCATATTCTTCATTGATATATCCCAGCCTGGACTCTTTCGCCGCCCGTCATTTCCATAACTCTTACGATCATAACACCTTCCAAAGTCATTACCCACTATTCTTATTTCCTAATCTTCCCACTTAGTAGTAACTCAAGTTTTCTTGTTTCTACAAGAAGGGATTATTCTTCATAATATTTGATTTTGGTACGTAATACTAGGACTTATAATGCAAGGATGTACTTTTGTTTAGTTTTTGTTTATTGTTAATTTTTAATTGACTGAATATTCATTTCTCTATTCAAATCTTCTTTTTGACGTTTGAAATATGTATATGCTCCATGACCGCCATGGTGTTGATTTTTGCAACCCAGGGTGTGGTCCGCTTTGTGAGCCGTCTGGTGGGTCCCTGTACTCCCTTGACTAAAATATATATACTTATTATATATAATATATATATATTATATTATATATATATACTATATAACTTATATATATATAATATTATATATATATATATAGTATATACTATAATATATATATATATATATATAGATATATATATTAATAATATATATATATATATATATTATATTATAATACTATAATATAATATATATATGATGATATATATAAAATAATTTAAGGTACGCAGAATCATGGGAACAAATTCGATAAAATGTTAGGATCTCCAAAGACAGACTTGAAATGCCAGTTCCAACTTCCAAAAATCCGCATGGGAGTTTGGGTATAGATCTCGTACGGAGGAAATAACGAATTCTATGGATGAATTTCGTCGTCGATGGATGTTTGCAGCAGCAGAGATCCATTCGGAACAAAGGGAAGAAGGGGAAGTGCCATTGTTGTTGGTTATATTATTATTTATTATTTATTATATTATTTAAGAGAATTTTAAAATTTATATTGCGCCGTTGTCTTGTTGCATAGTTTGAAAAGCAGTATTGTTAAAGATGAACTGTCCATCTGAACCTAGTGGGCATAGCCTCTCTTCTTTGACCATGTCCAGTTTTGTTTATAGTTGATTTTTATAGTTTAAGCCTTATAATTAATTTTATTATTATTTGTTGATAACAAGAAGACATATAATTGTTCATAAAGGAAAATAACTAAATTGAATGTTAAGCTCTT
>JABUQX010060847.1:30000-47500 GCA_015478945.1 Trachelipus rathkii | reverse complement strand
GATTGGTTTAGTATTAATGCGGAGGGGCAGGGTTGTGTTATGTCTCCTTGGGTTATTCAAATTTGTATATGGACTGGGTTATTGAAAGAATTAGACGTGAGGGTGTTAGAATGATGGAGAATGGATGAATGTGGAGGGTGCCCGTACCTATTTATAATGGGATGTTTGGTTTTGTGTGGAGTGTGAACGAGAGTTGAGAGGATTGCTAGAGGACTAGATTTGGAAAGGAAGCTAATAAGGATCCGGAGGTTTGAAAGTAAATGTTAGATAAGATAAGGTTTATGGTTTTGAGTGAGACAGTCTCTCCTGTGAAGTTATTTTAGATGAAGAGCAGCTGTCTAGATTTAAATATTTAGGATATGTGTGTTGGATGAAAAGGAATGGATGATGCAGAGTGTAGATAGAAAGTTGTGAATGGTTGGATGGTGGCTGGTGCCAATTTAAACCGTTGAGTGGATGTAAAGGACTAAGTCTTGAGTTGGCTAGGGGTATTGTGGAGACTATGGTCTGGAATAAAAGTATAGATGCTAAAGATTCAAATGTGTTCAGATGGACAATCTTAGGAGGCTGGATGGTGGAAGAATTGATAAAATGAGATGAACGTATTAGAGAGTTGTGTGTGTGGTGTGAAGAAAAGTGTGAATGAGAGAATAAATGAAAAAGTTTGTCGAGGATGGTTTGGATCATTGGGAAGGAGAATGATAGGGGTGGTTAAGCGGATGTATAGTGGTGATGTTTGGGAATCGTACCGGGGTCCGGGAGACCGAAGAAAAAGTGGATTGCGTCAGTAAAGGAAATGTCCTGGAGGAGAGAAAATGTGAGTTTGGCAGAGGCGAGAATAAAAGGTGTATAATAGGAGAATGGCGGGTTTTGTGAGGGGTATGGTTGTGTGTGGCCATAGTGAGGGTCCGTCTCAGTTCGTGAAACTCTTGAGGTGGATTTCTCTGACTGGACGAGTTCTACTTTAAAAGGTTAGAGGGGGCGTAAGGCTGGGCTTGATCTTTTCGACTTTTGTCATATTCTTTTACTGATTTTCTTTTCCGATGCATGTACGGACCTTACCCCCAGTCCTGGGAAAAAAAAGGAAGATGAAAGAAAGAAAGAATATACGAGAATGTTGTGTTGAGAATAAGAGTTGGTTCGTAAGAAAATTCAGGCTTAACATTTCAGCCCTGTTTAGTTATGCTCTTACCAGGAAAATCGTCTTAGCCTCCAGGTAGTTCCTTTCCTTCTCAAATTTCATATTTTTCTTTTTATAATTTTTTAGGTGAGGACATCGGTGCTTACTATCCGTCCGTGTCTAAGTGTTTCTTATCTTTCACATGTTCTCTTTATTCTAATAAGTTTTCTGGTCCCTGGAGTTATGAAGTTAAACTTGACCGGGATGTATCATTCTGAAAAATCTGTTTGGAAACCTACAAGTACCATCTTGAAAGTCTATGGTTCAAAATTTGGTCAGAGTACTTGCTGCACTATGGTCTTACAATTTGGCAAAGTAGACTCCCTGTTTTTAAGGTTATTTTTCTTCTTGAGGAGGGCAAGAATTAAAACTCGTCTGCGAACACGTGATGGCGACAGGCTTGGTATAGCCGGCCTTAAAGTTTGATTTCCTGTTTTATCCTCTGAGAAGGGGTTAATATTAACCACGTTAAGAGGAAGATTTTTTTTTAAATTTATTTAGAAAAAGCTACGAAAAAAGCTTTTGAATATCTTTCTGGTTCATCATAGACTACCTTTTTTAACTCCTCAAGATGCAGTTTGTTTTCCCTTACCCAGAACCAACAAAACTACCACATTCTTCCGCCAATTATTTTAAGATTCCCATGTCCCTGGATTGAGAAAGTAAACCAGTACAATACCGCACGTATCGATCTCTTTTTTTTTTTTCCCCACCCCAACAAGAAGTAAATTTCATAGCTCCAGTGCCTTGTGTAAAACAGATTTGCCCTATTGAAAAGGAAAGTATTTTATATATTATTTATATTAACTAATTAATATAACATTTTTTAGTAAGTCATTTATTTTTTTTAAGGTTAAATTCTAGTTAAGCAGCTAATAGTATTATATTTAAGTGTTGTTGTATTTTTAAGAGTTTAAAATTGCTTTTATATATTTTCCTTAGTTTTTCATGAAGTTCAGTTATGACACTTTAAATTTCTTCTTTGTAAAGTCTATGGAAGACCTCATAGTCTGTTGTGAACTGTCTGCAAAATATGTAAAACTGATAATTACGCACAGAATTCGCGCATTAATTACTAATTAAGTTTTTCTCTGTTTTATTGTATACAAATTCAAAAATAGTGCCTTTTATATTTGCCGAATTGAAATTAGGAGCAAGACTTTTACCTTTAGTTTCCATTATGTATTATACTATAGCTGCAAATATTTTATTTTAAGCAGTTGCATATATTTCTAGAACAACCAAAGCAGTATATAAAATTTTTATTTTATCGTATTTTAGACCTCTTGACAGCTTTCAGACCATATAGATTTTAAAAATTTTATTGCCAAGATTTATTATATTTTGCTTTTATCTAGTCAATAAAAATTTTAATTCAAAGTTTTCTGTTTTTTTCCCCATTCCTGGTAAATGGAAACTATGTCAAAAGTTCAGTAAATTTATTAAACAAATAATTTATGGATATAAATATACAGGATTACTGTATACATGGTAAAATATATTTTATGTATCTATGCTAAACATAATTTATTTATTACATCAATAATGCATTTGTAATGTTACAAAAGAATTTCTTTATTTATAAAGATACTGCTGTCTATTTAAAATGAAAAATATTACAAAAACAATTGCATCCTACAAGAAAAGAAAAGTGAAAAACAGCAAGTATCTACAGCAGCTTAAAGGAATAACTACATACCAATGATCATTTACAAAAAATTCATCCCCCATTCCTTCCCCATTCATAACTCAAAACGTGCCTAAGTATTGTCTTAATTTTTAGAATTACTAATAATAATTAACTCATTTCTCTTAGATTTTGTTACATTAAAAATTATTTATGTTCGAAAATGCCATAAAGAGTACAATGACAAATTGCCATTGCATTTTTGATCTCACAAGCAAAAAAAAAAAAAAATTTTTTTTTATATATATATAAAACTTATTCTATATATGCTATATATATATATATATATATATATATATATATATATAGATATATATATATATATATTATATAGTAAAGATATATATATATATATATATATATATATATATATATATATATATATATATATATATATATATATAATTACATTTAATATATTTAGAAAACTAGATTGTCCTAGGTATCCTTCTTCATTTCTTCACCTTCATCCTCATCCTGAAACAAGAAATTAATATAATACTGGCAAACCAAAAAAAAAACAATTCATTCTTAATTAAGGATAGGTTACGATTTTGGCCTCAAGATTTTCCGGGCTCCGCTCCCAAACTCGAAGGAATTGCGTGGATTTTTTTAATTTTCATCACATTTGCACAAAAAAAAAAAAAAAAGCAAGATGTAATTTTTTCTTTCTCCTAAAACGTTGAATTTGAGCTAAAAAAAAAAAAGTGTTTCAGACATTTCGGAGTTGACCAACATTTTAGTGCAAATGCTTCAAGCGAAACGAATTATTGAATTATTATACGAAGATGAATCCATTATCTAACAGATTTTTATGTCACCAACCAACACCCAGCAATAAGCAAATCCCGAACCCAACTGATAAATAGTTTACATAAATGAAAATAGCTACAATTTTTTTTCCTAGTCGGTTGATTACCAATCATTTTTTTTTTTTGGATATGCAAGTTTTGTCTATGGGCCAAGAAAATTTAAAAAAAAAAAAAATCAATAGAAAAGGCATGACGCCGCCGCCCCCCCCCCCCCTTCCAACTCACTATAACTATCTATAATAATTAATTTATTTTTTGGATATGAAAGTTTTGTTTTTGGGCACGAGAAAAATTTTCAAAAAAAAAAAAAAAAAATTAATATAAAAGACTAACTAACTATAAAGACACTGAAAATTTCAAATAGATTCGGTTTCCATGGAAAAATTATCGCAATTTTTCAACATAAAAAAAAAAATTTGATAACTTTTTCCGTTCATTCAATCAAAAGGAAGTTATAGTTGTGCCAGATACCAAATTTATTTAGACAAATTTTATGCATGCCCATAAAATACTGTAAAAGGTGTTGTACAGTATTTTAAATAATAAATATAAAAAATTATGTTAATTAGTTAGCTTTCCCTAATATAAAAATTTTATAATAAAAAGCGATTCCTATCTTAGAGTTAGAAAGAAGAAAAAATTAAAGTAGTAGTAATATTAAAAACTACCTCACTTGTAGGTGCCTACCATCCTCCAAATGATAATATCAATCGGATGGAATACGGCATCAATGTTAACAACTTTGATACGAGGTCGTCGGTGTAATTATTATAAAGTGATTTATAATATAATTACTCAACAACGAACAAAAATATCTATCACTACTTACCTTTACTAAAAAAAAAATAACTAACGCTAATACAAAATATAACGCCACCGTAAAATAATAATAATACACAGAAGTCAGCTGACTGCCTAAAAATTTATAACAACTTTAGTATATACATATAAGCATATATCATTATCTACCTTCCTTCCCCAAGACTGGGGGTAAGGTACCATGCACTGGAAACAGAAAAGTAGTAAAAGAACATGACATAAGTCGAAAAGAAAGCCCTGCCTTACCGCCCCCCCCCCCTTTATACCTTTAGTGAGAACTCGTCGCAGTCAGAAAATCCACCCTAGAGCTTCATAGGACCGCGACGGACCCTCACTATGAAATCTCGTCAGTGTGAGGTTCATCCCTTGCCCCAGGTGGGCCACAACCATACCCTCTCACAAAACCCCGCCATTCACTCTTATTAAACATTTCTTCTCGCCTCTGCAAAACTCCCATTTCTCTCCTGCAGGCATTCCTTCACTAACTCAACCCACTTTTTCTTCGGTCTCCCAGCTGGTCGATTCCCAACACACTCACCACTATACATCCGCTTAACCAACTCGACTATCATCCATCCTTTCCACATGACAAAACCATCTCAACGTACTTTCATTTATTCTCTCTTATCCCTTTCACACACCACACAACTCTCAAAGTTCATTCCTCATCTTACCAATTATTCTCACACCTAACACGCCCCTAAGATTGTTCATCTGAACACATTGTACTTTAGATCTATATCTCTTATTCCAGACCATAGTCTCACTACTATACATTAACAACAAACTCTCATGTATGACCCTAGCGCACTCAAGACCTGGTCCCTTTACATCCACCAACGATTTAATTGCACCAGCCACCTTCCTGCCATTCACAACTTTCCTACTATACTCTGCATCATCCATTCCCTTTTCATCCAACATATATCCTCAATATTTAAACTCAGACACTTGTTCCAGCTGCTCACACCATCTAACATAACTTCACACCGAGGACTGTCCTCAATAACAACCATAACCTTACTCTTATCCGTTTAGAATAATACATAGGGATAGTGCTTTCGTAACTGATGAAATGGATGCGATTGGAATGTGGAAGGATCACTTCGAAAATCTGTATAACATTGATAGTAATGAAAAGGTGATAGTGTAATATGTGTCGGTTTGATGGTGCAAGAAAGAATAGGTATTTTGGGGATGAGGTCATTAGCAAGGAGGAGGTAATGGATAGAGTGAGAAAGTTGAAGAATGGTAATTCTGCAGGTATAGATGAAATTACTGGTGAAATGATCAAGAACGGAGGCGAGATGGAGATTGATAGGGTTTGGAAGTTGTGTTAACAAAGAGTTTATGGAGGTTATAGTTCCCAGGGATTGGAGGAGATCAGTAATAGTACCCTTATATAAGGGTAAGGGAGTAAAGGGTAACAGTAGGAATTATAGGGGAATTAGTTTATTGAGTGTTGTAGGAAAGATATATGCTGGGATTTTGGTCGAAAGAGTGCGTCGAGTGACTGAAGGACTGATTGGTGAAGAACAAGGTGCGTTTAGAAGTGGTAGAGGATTTGTAGATCAAATCTTTACATTGAAACAAATGATTGAGAAAATGTGGGAGAAGAATAAGTTGTATTTAGGTTTTATGGATTTGCAACAAGCGAATGATAGGATTAATAGGGAAGCTCTATAGCAGGTGTTAGTAATGTATGGTGTTGGTGGTAGGCTTCTGAATGGAATCAAAAGTATGTATGACGATAGTGAAGCGTATGTATGAATAAATGGTGTCAAAAGTGATTAGTTTAATATTACTAGCGGAGTGAGGCAGGGATGTGTTATGTCCCCTGGTTATTCAATTTGTATATGGATGGGATAGAAAGAATTAGAGATAGGGGTACAGGAAATGGTGTTAGAATGATGGAGAATGGAGGAGAGTGGAGGGTGCCCTACCTATTATATGCGGATGATTTGGTTTTGTGTGGCGAATCTGAAGAGAGTTTGAGAGGATTGATAGAGAGATTTGGCAGGTGTGTAAAAGGAGGGGTTTGAAAGTAAACGTAGATAAGAATAAGGTTATGGTTGTAAGTGAGAACAGTCCTCGGTGTGAAGTTATGTTAGATGGTGGGCAGCTGGAACAAATGTCTGAGTTTAAATATTTAGGATATATGCTGATGAAAAGGAACGGATGATGCAGAGTGTAGTAGAAGAGTGAATGCCAGGAAGGTGGCTGGTAATTAAATCGTTGGTGGACGTAAAGGGACTAAGTCTTGAGTGCGCTAGGGTCTTACATGAGGGTATGTTGTTACCTGTGTTAACGTATAGTAAGTAGTGAGACTATGGTCTGGAATAAGAGGTATAGATCTTAAGTTCAACGTGTTCAGATGGACAATCTTAGGGGCGTGTTAGGTGTGAAAAGAATTGATAAAATGAGGAATGAACGTATTAGAGAGTTATGTGGTGTGAAGAAAGGGGTAAATGAGAGAATAAATGAAAGTATGTTGAGATGGTTTGGTCATGTGGAAAGGATGAATGACGGTCGGTTGGTTAAGCGGATGTGAGTGTGCTGGGAATCGACCGGCTGGGAGACCGAAGAAAAAGTGGTTTGAGTCAGTAAACGAATGTCTGAAGGAGAAGGTGTGAGTTTTGCAGAGGCGAGAATAAAGGTGCATAATAGGAGTGAATGGAGGGGTTTTGTGAGGTGGTATGGTTGTGGCCCACCTAGGCCAGGGGATGAACCCCACACTTGACGATATGCCATAGTGAGGGTCCGTCGTGGTCCCGTGAAGCTCTAGGGTGGATTTTCTGACTGCGACGAGTTCTCATTAATAGGTATAGGGGGTGGTAAGGCTGGGCTTTCTTTTCGATTTGTGTCATATTCTACTACTTTTCTTTTCCTGTGCATGTCACGCACCTTACCCCCAGTCTTGGGGAGGAAAAAGATGATAATAATAATAATAATAATAATAATAATAATGTTATATTTTCCATTAAAATATAAAAAAAATAAAAATAAAAAAGGTTAAAGAAATTCATTACTATGTGAACACCAACTGTGGTTTCACTAAATGTTACCAAAATACTACATTAAAGAAAAGCAAAAATATTGCAACACAGAAAGAATTGCTGACAAAATCAAAATATAAGGTGGGGCAATATTGAGGGCTTGCAAATAGAGAAAAGGCTAAAGAAAGCCAAATATTAAGTAAAAATAGTAAATTAGGAGATACTGCAAGCAAATATAAGCTATTGCAGAAACTCAAACAAGCTATTGAAGCCACAAAACTGACTTTGTTAAAGGTTAATTGAGAAGAAAAGGCAAAGTACAGAATTGAACTTCAATCAACATTAGGAAGCTATTTGAAGAAACTACTTAGTACCATCTATATTCAATCAAGAGATTAAGGATTCCACAAAGAAGAAAATATTGAGGTGAAATCCTAACAATCACAATCTTCAATCATTTAGTATATTAATAAGGAAGCTATAGAAGAAACCTTAGAACAACGAAGAAACTCTACAAAAAGCTAAAAATTCATACAGAAGAAATTAAAAAGGAATTTTCAACTATATTAGTAGAGCCACCAATCTTCAAGAAACTTTTTTAATCAAAGCAGCAGCCCTAAAACCTGAGTAATATCTTATACCACCCAAAGTTTAGCCAATTCTGAAATCCAATTCATCAGTAATTAGAAGGTACATTATTATTTTTATAGTTGGTGTGAATGTGGTATGAATGTAAAAAGTAACATAAATGAGTTTTTTAAAGCAAAACAAATTTGTAATGTAAAAATTAAAAAAAAATTGGTCCAAATAATTATATTTTTTACTAAATATTTTTTAACATGCATAACTATTTTTTATGATATTATGGATAATTATGTATAATTATTATTGTTTATTTTTTAGCATTTAGTATTTGTATTTTTATATGTTTGTACTTATGTAATATATACAGGGTGTATCGTTAATATTGCGAAAAAATTTAGTATGATATTCTTGAATAAAATATAAGATAATATGTGTCAATAAACATTTCACCGAAAACGCCTCGTTTCCAAGATACAAGATGATTATGTGGGACATATCTGATATATTCCATTGCCCGTCCCGTGCCACATCTCAACCTTTAATAATAAGCACAAATATACCGTAGAAAGGGTTACCTACCTGTTATTTACTAGTTCCGTATCTCGCTTCATTTATATATATACTAGTCCGTGTCGCGTCAAGTTCTGTGTTCAAGTGTTGCTCATATTTTCAAAATGAATTACACAAATAGTGAAATGAGCGATATGCATTTTGTTTACGGTCATACGAACGGTAATTCATTAGCAGCCATGCGTCTCTATGAAGAAATGTACCCTAATCGTGTCATCCCGCATCATACTATGTTTGCACGTCTCCATCAACGTCTTGGAGAAACAGGAAGTTTTAAAAAAAATTACTACTTGGAAACGGGCGACCTCGCAAAGTATCAACTCCAGATGTCGAAGAACAGGTTCTCCAAGAACTTGAAGACAGTCCTACAACAAGTACCAGAAAGAATTGCCTCAACACTACATGCAAGTCATTCGACAGTTTTCAGGGTATTGAAAATCAACTTCTACCCTTATCACATCCTACGAGTGCAGGCACTTGTACAAACAGATTTTCCTACAAGAGTAGCTTTGTGTCGATGGATGCAACAGAAATAGACAATCCTAACCATTTAGCAGAAATATTGTTCACCGATAAGGCAAATTTTTCCGAGACGCCATATCGAACTTCACAACAATCACATATGGGCTGATGAGAACCCACACGCAGCTGAAGCCGCCATCAACACCAGTTTCATTGAATGTATGGGTCGAATTGTTGGCGACCATTTGATAGGTCCATTCTTTTACCAGCGAGGCTTACTGGAGACGTTTATCGCCAATTTCTTGAACATGACTTGCCTACACTACTGGAAGACGTCCCATTACAATTAAGATGGAAAATGTATTTCATGCACGACGGATCTCCAGCTCATTTCAGTTTAGTTGCTCGTAACTATTTGAACACTGTATATCCACGCCGTTGGATAGGTCGAGGAGGTACAGAACCTTGGCCTCCGCGGTCTCCAGACCTAAATGCATTGGATTTCTTCTTGTGGGGTTACCTGAAACATTTGGTTTATACAGCAACAGTTGAAAGTCCCGAAGAATTAAGGGCTCGCATAATCGCAACTTGTGACAGAATTCGGCACACACACGGTATATTTGAACGTGTCCGCCAATCAATGCTTCGCAGAATAGAGGCATGTATTGCCGCTGGGGGTGCTCATTTTCAACATTTGTTATAACCTTAGTGCACCATTGCTTCGTACTATTTCTGTTGTATATTTTCTTCTGTGCAGTAATGTATGTATTCTTATAATTAAATAAATTGAATGAATATGTTAATTACCTTTCCAAATTTAGGTTACTGTAACTTAATGTTTAAATAGGTTTCATAACCTTGTATCTTGGAAACAAAGCGTTTTTGGTGAAATGTTTAATTAAAATGTTTATTTTTTAGCATTTAGTATTTGTATTTTTATATATTTGTATTTATGTAATGTATATATTTTTTTATCATTAGAACCAGTTCAGTTCCTACTAAGCAAGAAATAAAACATGTGTTCTGAGCTGCGTATTACAACCCTGATGTATGACATTTCAACAATATATATATATATATATATATATATATATATAAACATATATATAATATATATATATATATATATATATATATATATATATATATATATATATATATATATATATATATATATATATATATATATATATATATATATATATATATATATATATATATATATATATATATATATATATATATATAATCTTAGGGGCATCTAGGTGTGAAAAAGATTTAATAAAATAGGAATGAACGTATTAGAGAGTTGTGTGGGTGTGAAGAAAGGGGTAAATGAGAGAATAAATGAAAGTATGTTGAAATGGTTTATCACGTGGAAAGGATGAATGATAGTCGGTTGGTTAAGCCGATGTATAGTGCGGAGAGTGTGTTGGGAACCGACCGGCTGGGAGACTGAAGAGAAAGTGGATTGAGTCGGAAAAGGAATGCCTTGAAGAGAGAAATGTGAGTTTGGCAGAGGCGAGAATAGAGGTTGATAAGAGAGAATGGCGGGGTTTTGTATGGGGGCATGGTTGTGGCCCACCTGGGCCAAGGGATGAACCCTTACATTGACGATTTACTATAGTGGGGTCCGTCGCGGTCCCATGAAGCTCTAGGGTGGATTTTCTGTCTGTGACGAGCTCTCACTAATTAATTTGCCATATTTACGTTTTCCGATGCTTGTAGCGCCCCTTACTCCCAATCTTGGGAAAATAAGCAAGCTAGGTGAAGAAAGCAAAAGAAGATATATATATATATATATATATATATATGTTAGAGCAGCAGGTTATATAAAGAGCAGCAGGTATATATATATATATATATATATATATATATATATATATAGAGAAGAATATATATATATATATATATATATATATATATATATATATATATATATATAAGATATATGGGGTGTAGGCAGGATTTCATTTAGTAAAGGTTGAGTGATATATATATATATATATATATATATATATATATATATATATATATATATATATATATATATATATATATATATATATATATATATATATTTTTTATAAAAAAAAATATATATATATATATATATAATAATAATAATAATACACACATAATAATAATAATAATTAATCTTGCCGCAAAACAGATATTTGGGTGCACACTAACTAGTTGATTTCAAGGGAATATGAAAACGAAAATACATTAAAACTCTTTAGAAAATGTAAGTTTATAAATACGTTAGTAATTCGTAATTACTACTTCATTATCTAACGATGATGTATCTTTTTTCAGTTTTTCTACTAATAAACCCCTTAAAAACGTCGTCTGGCAAACATATATGGTTCATAATTTTTATTTCACCAAGATTTAGGGGGGCAAGTGCCTCCCCCCCCCTGTATACGCTTATATATATATATCTTCTTCTTCTTCTTCTTCATCTTCCTTATATTTTCCTCCCAAGAATGGGAGTATGGTGCGTGACAAGGATCGGAAAAGAAAAGCAGTAGAAGAACATGACACAAGTCGAAAAAGAAAGCCCAGCCTTACTGCCTCTCAGTACCATTAATTAGTAAGAAACCCATCGCAGTCAGAAAAATCCAACCGAAGCTTCATGGGACAGCGATGGACCCTCACTATGGTAGATCGTCAATGTAAGGGTTCATCCCTTGGCCCAGGTGGGCCACAACCATACCCCCTCACAATCCCCCCGCCATTCACTCCTGTTATACACCTTTCTTCTCGCCTCTACCAAACTCACATTTCTCTCCTTCAGACATTCGTTTACTGACTCAATCCACTTTTTCTTCGGTCTCCCAGCCGGTCGGTTCCCAACACACTCGCCACTATACATCCGCTTAACCAACCGACTATCATTCATCCTTTCCATATGACCAAACCATCTCAACATACTTTCATTTATTCTTCATTTACCCCTTTCTCTTACTACACCACACCTCTCTCTTAATATATTCATTCCTCTCTCTTTTTATCAATTCTTTTTCCTTTACACCTAGCACACCCCTAAGATTGTCCATCTGAACACATTGAACTTCTTAGATCTATACTTCTTATTCCAGACCATAGTCTCAATTACTATACAATAACACTGGTAGCAACATACTCCTCATGTAAAAACCCTAGCACACTCAGGACTTAGTCCAACTGTATTCGCCAAAGATTTAATTGCACCAGCCACAACTTTCCTACTACACTCTGCATCGTCCGTTCCCTTCTCATCCAACATATACCCTAAATATTTAAACTCAGACACTTGTTCCAGCTGCTCACCATCTACAACATATCTTCACACTGAGGAGTGTCCCCTACTCACAACCATAATCTTACTCTTATCCACGTTAACTTTCAAGCCCCCTCCCTTTACACACACACCCCCTGCCAAATCTCTACCAATACTCTCAAACTTTCTTAGCTTCGCCACACAGAACCAAATTATATATATATATATATATATATATATATATATATATATATATATATATATATAGTATATAAAGAAAATTTATAAATATTCATTGTATAATTCATACAACAGGAATACCTTAAGATAAATATATAGATATATATATATATATATATATATATATATATATATATATATATATATATATATATATATATATATATATATATATATATATATCAAGGTGTATACCAAGTTGAAATTTTCAAATTCCCTGTGTTTTCCCTGTTCTTCCAAAATTTTCCCTGGACTAAAATAAATGATAAAAAACATCATTTTATCTTTGTTATCAATAAGGAAAAGTGAAAAAATGAAAGCCCTCCAGAGCCCACCCTCTAACCATCCCAGTAAACAAATTTTCTTGGCCAGCTTTCACAAATTTAAATGACATCATACAATTTGACATTTTATAAGTGAAATTTATATTTGCATTGAAAATTTTTTAAACAACTTCCAAAATTATTTATAAAGCCAAAGTTATGAACACAATCAATTAATTTTCTAAATATCTGCCAAATATGTTTACCAGGTTCCAGCTTTTTCTTTAATTTTTTCCCTTTTCTTTTACTTTATTTAAAATAAAAATTACAAAAACAAAGGTACACAAAAATATAAAAACATTTGCACATTTTCTTTTCTCTAAAATAAAATAAAAATATTTTTCCTTTTCTTTAAAACAAATAACAAAATTATTTAATTCTAAACTAAACCTACTAAATAAGTACATTAATCTTAAAAAGAAGAGCTATTTTCTCTTCTAAAATATGAAGTTTTTCGGTCTCTTTGGAAAATATTTCTCTTAACTTCTTCAGCCTCTTTAATCTCAGCTGCTAATTTCCTTTTTTTTTTTCACCTTCCAGAGTTTCTGCTTCTTTGGCAGATAGTTTTTTTTTTTAAGTATGCCTTATACTCTGAAGAAGCATTGCGGCAGTATGGCATCATCTCATTTGTAATACAATAATCAACCCTTCCAGTATTTTTCATTTCTTCAGCAATAACTCTTTTAGCAACAAGTGACTCTTCACGCAAATTTTCTTGTAGACAGTGTTTGTTTGTCAAGAAACCTCTCTCTACAGAAGCATTCCCATGAAATAAAGAAAGAATCAGTGTTACAAACTTTTTTGTTTCTTTTTGAACGTTTACATTTTTAAAAATTTCAATGAAAAGTTGATCGAGTCTATCTTCCTTCTCATCAAAATTTTTCAGAAGTTCAAGGACATAGGAATTAGATATCAAGAGTTCATAATCCTCTTTGATTATATCAGCCGTCGAACCATCAATTCGCTTGATATCAATGAATTTTTCAACACACACATTAATTCTTTCAGAGTTATTAGAAAGCATTAATGCCTTTGTGATGGAATATTTAAGAGGACTTCTTTCTACTAACTTCTGGATAAGTACTTGCAAGAATAACATACAATCTTTTCTAAATTTTAAAATTTCTGGAGTTTGCAGCCTTCGAGGTGCATTCCTAATTCCCTCTTTTGCTGTATGATACAGGTCCATATTTTCTGCATTAATGAATTTTTTTTTATCTTTAAAGTTAATTTTCATTAAAACTTTGACGTCTGAACAATAATGTCCGGTTTTAGAATTCCCTTCATTAAAGTTTTAACTAAGTGACTGAGATCATCATACAAGAAGGGCGTCAATGGGTCTTCACGTTGAAACTTCAATAGAAATCCTTCCAACTGACGAGCTACTGCTTGGAAAAAACCCAACTTTGCATGTAATAAGGGATCCTTTAAATATGATTTCACCTTTCCAAACACTTTTGAATTTTTCAATTCCCCAACTTCTTCCACGTACTTTTGAAGTCTTGGAAGCAATCGAATGGCTGTTGTTGTGGCATTTACATTTTCAACCCATCTTGTCAAACAAAATTTAGCAGGAAATTCTTCAGAGCCTGTTATTTTCATGAATGTTCCCTTTCTAGTTGGAAAATCTGTTAAATAAATAATAAGAAGCCCTTAAGTATTCTAATAAATCCCACTTTGTAGCTTTATGACCAGTTTTGAGAGCTCCATGGACAATATGCAAAGAGCAACTACCAAATTCAATCAATCTTGGAGTTTCGGAACAGGTATTTAATTCTGCTTTCAACAAAGATAACATTTTCCAGTTGACATTAGGTCCATCCATTGAAATACTTGTCACTTTAATGATGTCAACAGCTGACCCAAGCCCCTGCTTGAGATTTTCCAAAAGATTCTCAGCTCGAGTGTCGGTAAGGAACTGAAGTAAGATAACGAGTGGTTATGAGACCCGTAGTTAAGTCTTCAAACCTCACATGTATATCCATTTGAGTTCTTTGTGCAATTTTATTTAAAGCCTCATCATAGGATATTGATATATAAGAAGTATTTCTCAATACACCTCACATTTTTTTAGTAAAGTAAGGAGCTAAACCAAATACACATAAATAGGAAAGTTTATCTTTGCTCACACCAAAGGACTGAGCTATCTGCGAATCAGGAAACATCTTACTAAATTGATTTTGGCAACAATCAGAAGCTCTATTGGAAATAGGAGCTTGATTAACAGTCAAACTCCACATTATTTCAGCTTTCTGTGCATCTTTTGCCTTGCTAAAAGAGACATCCAAGGTAGAACTAACTGAGGCTCCCTGAGAACAAGAACTTGATGCAGAATTATTCGTTTGCAACTGTTTACAATTAATTGAACAGTACCCAGTACTTTGCTTAACAAAATTGTTCATCATGTCCGGCGAGCTGGATTTTAAGCATTTAGTGATGCTCTGGTGTTTCTTGCTACTTGCATGACTTTTAATGGATCTTGTTGCCATATTAGAAAGGCAAAATTCTTTCTTGCAGTAGATGCACAAAGCGTAATGTTCGATTTCGCTTCTCTGAGCCATTTTGACCATTCTGGATGCAGAGTGGAGTCCAGCCATTGTAAATTAAAACTGGCTTTATAATAGTTTTTTGCCATCTAATATTTAAATATTATTATATAATACAAATTAATTCAATTCTGTAAAATAAAAGAGAAATTAGTTAAATGCGCTGATACTGCAGATGAATAAATTTTAATAAAAATAATATAAAGATTCAATAACTCAAGAAGTATAAATTCTTAGGCTAAGGAAAAGTTGATATATAAATTTTTTACTTAATTTTTCTCCATATTGGAACTTCTCAACAATTTAAATTCTAAGTACTAGGAAGAGGAGAATCATAAATGATATTCTTGTGCTCTTTACTTTCCTCCTACCTCAAAAACAAAACACCTTTCTAACATCCCTTGAGCAAACTGAGTTTCCTTTAAGATCTCCCTTTTTAAGAGAATTTCAAAGTCAATATGTGCTTCACTATACTTCTTTAGGGGTTAAGCAAAAATGATGCCTGAAATAAATTGGATAATTTTATTTTCCCTGTGTTTTCCCTGTTTTCCCTGCACACTTTTCATTTTCCCTGTGTTTTCACTATATATATATATATATATATATATATATATATATATATATATATATATATATATATATATATATATTTATATATATATATATATATATATATATATATATATATATATATTTTTTTTACAGTTATCACCACCGCTCACGGCAAAGCCCTATTCAAGGAGGGGGTGTTAAAATAAACAAAAAATTCAACTAACGCAAATTACGCAGATGAGCACAGACGCGGGCTTTAAAGAGGGAGATTAAATTGAGTAGTAAAACACAGAAAATGGAAGAGAATTCCACAGAATAGAGGTGGCAGGAAAGAAGGGAGGCACCGCAGCGAACTAGTCTGGAGTTGCCAATATCAACACAAAACTAAGGTGCCACACAGCACCTTTGTGCTACGAGGGCGTCTTTAAAGGTGGTGGCACGCGAGTGGAAAGTTCCCTCGAGCACTTCTGCCGCTACGATACCTATAGAAAAGCAGATAAAGCACCAACATCGCGCCGCAAAAGATAGAGGAACTGGAAAGAACAGGACAGTTTATAAGTCTTTGCCTTCGACTCGACCCTATCCAAAAGCCGTGTGAAACCAGAGCCCTCATATGAGAGCAGTACTCCATACAAGGGCGGATGAGGCCCTTGTATAACTGGAGTAACTGTGAAGAGGAAAAAAAGTCTCGCAGTCTAAACAGAACTCCCAGTTTCTTTGAGGCCGCCTTAGCAACCGTTGTGATGTGAGGTTTCCAAGACATTTTTTTGTTTATGTTAAGGCCAAGGATGTTTATATTGTCAACAGGAGAGACGAGAGAACCGTCGAAAGAGATAGGAAAGTTGAAGGTGTCTTAAATAAATAGATTTATAAGCTGTTTTTAAAGAATTGAATTTCAAGGTTCAGATTTAATCACCCACCCGGAAATTCTATCCAGATCAGCGAGAATAGAATCGGAAAGATTAAGACGAGAGGCAATTCTAGAAGTAAGAGAAGGAGCAGAATTGAAATGAGTTGAAGAATGAAGGGTCGAGTCATCGGCATATGAGTGAATAGAGTTAGATGTGCAGGTGAGAAGATCATTAATGAAAAGTAGGAATAAAGTAGGAGATGAGGAACACCACTATTGACAGAAAAGGAAGAAGAAGTCGCCCCATCAACAACAGCCGATATTGAGCGATTTGAAAGAAAACTAGACATAAGTAAGCAAAGAGAAGGAGGAAACCCAAAGGAGGGGAGCTTGGAGAGCAGTGACGCGTGCCATACCCGGTCAAATGCTTTGTATATGTCAAGCGCCACCACGCAAGTCTCCCCGTAGTTCCTAAGGGCGGAAAACCATAAATCAGTAAGATAGGAAAGTATATCGCCAGTAGATCTCGAGCGCCGAAAGCCGTACTGGCGATCGGAAAGAAGTGAATGAGATTCCAGATGATCTAAGAAGTGAGAGTTGAGAAGAGTTTCAA
>JABUQX010060847.1:22500-25000 GCA_015478945.1 Trachelipus rathkii | reverse complement strand
GAATAGTATATAGATGGTGTGATTTTTTTTCCTTCTTGGTGAAAGGGGTTGTTGTAATGTTTGGTGTGTGGATGGTCTGTTGAGTGATCTGCTGTAAAACTGGCAGCCCATCATATCAAGACGGGCCCTTATAGAGAATTTTTGTTTGTTTGTAAATGATGGATGGAGTGTGGATGGGAAGAAACCTGTTGTTATTCTGAGAGCTTTGTTTTGAACGCTTTCTAGTTTTGGGATGTTGGTCCAAGTTGTTGTGGGTGCCCATGGGGGTGATGCATAGTATACAATAATTTTGTTGGGCAAAATTTGTTTCGGATAGTGTTTTCACTGCATTTAGTTTATGTATGGCTTTAAAGGTAATGATGTTTATGTGGGGGGGGGGGGGATGAAAGTCATGTGTATATGAAAAGTTAGGCCTAGGATGGTCTGGGTTAGGCCTAGGATGGTCTGTGGTTTGAGAGGAAAACTGGTGGATGGATACTTGATTCTCTCCTGTCAGGTGTGAGCAGTGATGGAGGATTTTTGGGGAGGAGCAGTCGTTCTGCTCTCTGATAAGCACTGTTCCAGCTGCTTTATGTATTGCTGTAGTCCACAACTTGCTCTATTTATTATAGAGGAGGGACTTTGAGCTATAAATGTCAGGTCATCTGTATAACTTATTCATTTTTATTGAGGGGGATGTGGTTTGTGGAAGATCATGCATAAAGACATAGATTAAAGTATTGGTGATTGAATGGATCCATTATATAACCTGTATGTACAGGAAGTATGGCGTTGTAGGGGAGCCTTCTTGAGTGACTTCAAAATATTTCTTTTTGGATTTATAGGATTTAGTCCAATAAATATGAATGGAAATCAGTAAATCGGTAATAGAATCCTGGAAGCAGGGAATCAAATCTGTATATTCTTTTTTTTTTTTTTAGTATTTAGTATTAGTTTTCAAACATGTTACTAAGTCTTTTTCAACTGCAGGTTGTAAAGGAACTTTAATAATTTATATTTAAAAAATTGTCTTTTTCAATGTATACTTGAATCGCAATCATAAGAAAATTTCAATAGAAAAATCTTGGAAAAAATTAAAAGTTAATAATATTGAATATATAAATATATAAATATATATATATATTATATATATTATATATATATATTATATATATATATATATATATATATATATTATATATTATATATATATATATATATATATATATATATATATATATATTTATATATTATATAGAGTTATAGAATAAAATTTGCTGATAATTATTTCTGCAATTTTATCATTAAATATTTAAGATAGAAGATATAAAAAGAATTAAAATATTAAAAAATAAAGAATCATATATTATAGAAAATAAAAATCAAAAGAAATAAAACAGAAAACAAAAGGAATAAGAAAATTTATAAGAAATATATTATGTACATAATAAAATAAAATAATAAGGAAGAAATAATAATGGAAAATGAAGAAGGAACTTAAAGAAGATTGAAAATATACTAGATCAAGCAGTCTACATATCACAAGGAAAGGTAATATTTTATTTTACATTTAACTCCATCTTTATCAACAATATATTTTTTGTGTATTCTATCAAAACAAAATGGCAAAATAAGAAGAAACAACAAAAGAGATTTTATCAATAACAATGGATAAATTGAAACATGATAAAGGACCTAGCAGAAAGTAAAGAAAAAAAGAGAAACAACTGAAGAAAAAAGATGAATTTAATAATACCTAAATTCAGTGGAAAAAGAGAAGAATCTATTAAAGAATATTTATTTACGTTAAAAGTATGGAGAGAAGTATCTCAAGAAAAAGAAAAAAACAAAAATAGCACAAATAATAGGAGGTTTAACGGGTGAACCAATAGAAATAATTGTCTTTGGAAGAAAAAGAATTATGGACTGAAAATGGAATAGAAAAAATTATAAATACATTAAAAGAAAGATAATGTAGAAATAAAGAACAAGAAAGTTATCTTAAAGTACAAACGCTACTGAATATGCAACAAATAAAAGGAGAATCCTTTAGAGAATATGTATCAAGACATGATAAAGTAAAAAGAAATTGTGAAAAACTTGATGATATTAAAATAAGTCAAAAAGTACATTCATACAAATTGTTCAGTAAATCAAATATGAAAGATATGGAAAGAAAGTTAATTAATTATCACTAAGATTGAAGGAATTAAAACAAATATATACATAACAATAAATTTTGTAACATATGTAAATACAATAACCATAAAACTGAAGACTGCTACTGGAGAGAAGGAACATTTAATTTAAATAAATGTTAATATCTAATTAAAAACGATAAAACCGAAGATTGCTATATGGAATGAAAAATACAACAATGTGTGTTGGAAATTTAAAGCTGCAGACAGCACATCAATAAAACAATTGCAGAAAATATAACAGAAATAGAAGAAAAAAAATTATAAATCTATATATTTTTAAAAAGAATGGCTATTGAAAAAACAAGTAAAATGAAGAAGAA
>JABUQX010060847.1:0-10000 GCA_015478945.1 Trachelipus rathkii | reverse complement strand
CAATTTGTGGTGGAAGGAGTAAACACTGTGAACAGTTCAACATTTGGACATGAAACCAACTAAATTAAGAACAGTAATGAGGATTGTATCAATTGAGAAGTACACCATAATAAAACCCTACAGTAAATTATATATAAGTAATTATCTAACTATAGGTGGAGTGAGAACATTTTTTTTTTCCCCTCTGAAAATGATTTACCTGAGTAGAGGAAAAAATAATGTTTCAATTTCTTACCCAAAAATGACTGCATTCCACAACATAATATTGTTTTCTGTTGGCGCTGCGCTAACTCCAGCAGGAGGATCTTCCTGGAGTCTGAAAATTAGAAAAACATATAATCAAAATTTGATGTTTAAAAAATAAAAACATAACTATGTGATTAAAGATATCTAAAAATCATACCTATTTCATTAGGTATGGTAGCCTACTTAAAATTGTTATCCTAAAATCCTTTATATCCATTACCTTACTAACAACGATTTTATTAACAGACATGGGTTTGAGTGTGTGTGATGGAAGTTAAAACAACAAAAATCCAGTCTGGATGAACAATAGTTTAGAATATATTGAATATTTCAGAGGTTTATAACTGCATATATATATATATATATATATATATATATAATATATATATATAATATTTATATATAATATATAATTATTAATATATATTATATATATATATATAATATATATATATATATTATATATATATATATATAGATGAGTGTGTGAAGAATATATATATATATATATATATATCAGAAGTGGGCACCCCGCTTATTTAGGGGTAGTCCGCTAGCGCACCTCCGCACCTCGAGAAAACGTAGTCCGCTAGCGCACCTCCGCACCTATTCGACCATCAAACCTCCGCTATCGCAAGTCCGCACGTCTTCCACTAATAATGTGCGACTTCACAAAAGGTTTTAATATTAAATACTAAATAGTATAGTATATCCTTAAAAAAGATTTATTTATAATTATATGAAAAATTGAATGAATATTTTACAAAAATCTCAAGATTTCCTCTTCCTCCTCAATGTCTACGTCAAAGAACAAGAGATCCATATTACCGTTTTCAAAAAGATTAGCTTTGCTCAAAATTAAAGGCAGTTAAGGCTGACTTTTGACCTCAAATATCCCCAACCAGTACTTAATATTCCGCCTACAGCAGCAGAACTACGGGGGTAGGTGCATTATATTTTATGAACAAGTTCAACAAAATCTGCCTATGCTGAAAGGGAAGATTGTGCCTACTTCGTGAGAAGGGTGCTGGTGTTAGTTTCGTTCAGGCATCATTGCTAATTTAAGGTCCTCACGTAAATCATTCTGCCTCCCTTCTGAAATATTTTGACCACCTGTCCACCCATAAGAAGGTCTATTTCGTTCAAGATTTTAGTAGAATCCATGAAAACCTCGACGCCTGCAGAGTCGATGCTAATGCTACGTATATATATATATATATATATATATATATATATACTATATATATATATATAATATATATATATATATATATATATATATATATATATATATATATATATTATCTATATATTATATAATATATATATATATATTAATCAATTCAGTTGTAAACACAATATATATATATATATATATATATTAATTACTAATACATTTTAATAAAATATATATATATATATTTACTATTGTTTGATATGTAAATATATATATATATTAATATATATATATTATATATATATATATATATATTTGGTTTTACACAGAATCGATTTAGATATGCCTAGTTATTATAGCATAATATAATTAATTACAAGGTTATAGATGAGGGTAATACCCATTCAGTCTATAAAATCAATTTAAATGTTATTTATTATATACGGTACCATTAAGGAGGTTGAGATTGGTTTTGGAAGTTTAATTATTAAAACACATAAGTCTTATGACTAAAAGTATAATAGTTATAAACTTAAAATAAAAATTATATTTCTTTATTATAACCAATAAGAATTCTAAATAAGTAAACTATACTTTCATTTTTCAAAAAGGTGCGGAACAAAAGAGCGGAAACATTTTTTTGATCCGCACGTGCAAGTACGCTAATTTCCTGACGACTCCGCACCTCCGCTAGTCCGCACCTATTCTGGTAGTCCGCTCCGAGCGGACTAGCGGACTAAAGAGCGAAAGGTGCCACCTCTGATATATATATATATTATATATATATATATATATAATATATATATTAGTATGATATATATATATACTATATATATATATAATATATATAATATAATATATATATATATATATATATATATATATATAATTTGCAGCCACTGAACCTCTATCCCATGAATTACACATGCCACAGTAGGTTGTTGGTTAGGGGAAATTGAGTTATATGTATTTTCCTAACAAAGTGGATTAGAGTGCTTAGATTATCTAGGCTTCATAGCAAGCCCTGTTTGACTCGACACAATTGAAAATTCCAGCCACTGTGGATGTCTACAACATATTTACATCTATTGATAATACAGAGACCAATAAATTTTTCATAGTAGAGCACGGACTGGAGACAAGGGGGTATAGCAAGAAAATTAGGAAGAAATCATGCCATCTTGATATAAGAAAGCATTCATTCAGTAATAGGGTTGTTAAATTTTGGAATGGGTTGCCACAGGAGGTTCTGGAGTGAAACTCAATTACAACATTTAAGAAAGGATTGGATAGGTATATGGATATCATATAGTATGTTTTGACTAAGCCAAATTGGTGGGTTTTTAGTTACAGTAGTTAAGGTTAAACTGCATGTTATTACTATAAAGTTATTAAAATCTTGTAGTGGTTATTTTAGTTGTAAAGTTTGTGTATCCTATGAATGTTATTGACAAGCCCTACGGTGCTTTGTGGGTTTGCATGAGCATGTTTGGGGATTGGTTCTATTGGCTTAACTGGGACAGTCTCGATAGGCGCATGTGGCTTCTCACTGTCTTTTCATTTTTAATGTTCTAATAACCTGAACTAGCAAGGACCTAAACTGAGACCTAACATATTTGGATTGATGATGCCATAAACCTAGACCTAACCTAGATGGATCTACATTGCTAGTTCAGGTTATAAGATTTATTAAGTATACATAGATTTACTGTGTATACTTGACAAAACTTATCATAATCTGACCTAGCAGGGTCCTAAACCGAGACCTAATCTAAATAAATCATGTTATAAGCATCTTACAGACTTTAGTTTCCTTTTTTTTTTTTAATTTTAATGAATTTGCAGTATATTCTAAAAAGAAAATTGAAAACAATTACAATTTATAGACGTTTTACAGACTTCATTTTACCTTTGTTCTTCATTTTTATGCATTTGTAGGTAATTCTGAAAAAATATGAAATGTAAACAATAACCTTTTTATTTGTATTTAATGTACAAAAATGGTCTACCCCAATTATTTGAAGTTTTTAAATTATTTAAAAACTTCAACAGGCCTTGAGATCGGATAAGGACCAACCTAGTTCAGGTTACAATAAGATTTGCTAAGTATATGCAGTATACTTAACAAAACATATAATCTGAACTAGTAGGGTTCTAAACTGAAACCTAACCCGAATGGATTGACGATGCTGTAAACCTAGACTAGTAATTGTGAAGAATTATAGACTCTGAATCATGTTTATTGTATTAAAAACATTAAACATTTATTTAATGTACAAAAATAGTATAAAAAATTTGAATTTTTTTTTTTTTACAGATTTGCATACATTTTATGCATATATTTAAAAGAAAAATGTTAAAAATTATGCTCCGAAAATTTTAAACAGCTAATATTGACGTTTATGTAGGGATAACCCTATTAATATATTTTTCTGATTATTGATATATCAATTTTACTAATATTTATTAGTGATAATCAATAATTTATTAAATATTATCATTGAATCAATTATATAGACAACCTACGTAAATAAATAAATAAAAAAATTAAATAATTTAGCCAAACTAATTTTTTTTACATACATCAGAATTTTAAAAAAATAACTATATATACCATATAATGGGGGAAAATCGGTCACAGAGGGGAGAACCGGTCACTTTTTAATATTCTTAATATTTTTGTAAATAAAAACATTTTTCAATTAGAGAAGGCTTTATAAGTATAAATATAATATATTTTAACCAAAAATCAAAGATT
The DNA here is from genome assembly GCA_015478945.1 of Trachelipus rathkii. NCBI lineage: Eukaryota > Metazoa > Arthropoda > Malacostraca > Isopoda > Trachelipodidae > Trachelipus > Trachelipus rathkii. The sequence goes on along the minus strand of JABUQX010060847.1, from coordinate 5,819 downwards.
CAAATATAATAAACTTACAAGCTTATCTGAGAAAAAAATTTCCATTTTGAAAAAAAAAATTTTAAATTGAAAAAAAATTCTAAGACCTGGTGAATCTCGTAGAATTAGATATCAGGATTTAGATGCATATTGGGAAGTCTATTTTTAACATAAGTTATTAAGTGTTTTCAATTCCAGAGGAAAACTGGTCAATATTGAGTTATATAAAAATGTCCATTTTATTTAGTTTTTATGTATGATAGACTATAAGACATTTGTTTAAAGTTTTCTATACCTATCTTTCTTTCTATCTTGTGTTAGGATAAAAAAAAGTGCAAATCAATACTGTATCATTTTTTTAAGAAATGTGCTTACATACTGGTAATATAAAGTGCCTTTTTTATTAATAAGTGTAAATATTATTATTATTATTATTAAAAATTATTAAAATTGATTGTCATAATTTAAATTATAATATTGTAAATTTTTTTGGTCAAGTTCACGTGAAATGTGAGTACATAGTACATACTCGTAATATAAAGTGCCTATTTTGTTAAAAAGTGCAATTATTATTATTATTATTAAAATTGATTGTCATAATTCAAATTATATTGTAAATTTTTTTTCGTCAACAAGTTCACATGAAATGTGCGTACATAGGCCCACTCGTAATATAAAGTGGATTTTTTGCTAAAAAGTGAAAATATTATTATTATTAAAACTTAAAATTGATTGCCATAATTTAAATTATAATATTGTACATTGTTTATGTTTACATGAAATGTGCGTACATAGGCCTACTTGTGAAATAAAGAGCCTATTTTGTTAAAGTGTAAATATTATTATTAGAAATTATTAAAATTTATTGTCATAATTCTTTTTTTTCAATGCTTATTTAGCATAAAACGATGAAAATAAAATTTCAAAATTTTGTAAAAAATCAACGTTTTCCATCCAAATTAACTCTATAACATTATTAAAATCTATTTAACATTTTAACTATAATTAAAATTAGTTTGGACAAGCACAGACATAATAATATTTAATGACAGTTTTTCCCCAAATTCAATTTTTTGAAAATGGAATTTTTCAAAAAAAACTTAAAAATATTTATTTTAACATTTTTATTATTTTCATTATTCTACAACATTAAGGAAACTCTAAATGTGGAAAAAGCTTAAAGTATCAGCGGGTGTCTGCATTAACGCATGATTTCATTAAAAAAAAAAAAAAAACGCAAATTTTTAACGGTTTTCCCCCATTTTACTATATATATATATATATATATATGATATTAATACTTATATATATATATATTATATATATATAGTAATATATAATATATATATATATATATATATATTATATATATATAATATATCAGAAAGTGGGCATAAGCGCAAATGAAAGCGCAAAGCGCAATTTGCCGCTTTAGTAAAAAATTAGCCGCTTTTGCGTTTTGTGCGAAATTCTAAAAATGTGCGCAAAAAGCGCACAAACTTTTTTAAAGTGCAAAAGCGCAAATTTGCGCTCTATCTAAAAAATTTGCGCATATGATTATATATATATATATATATATATATATATATATATATTTATTTATATAATATATATATATTATATATATATAATTATATATATATATATATATAATTATATATACAGCGTCAGGCGGGGGGACTTGGACCACTTTTGGTATAACTTCGTCTCCTGACTTTCCCTAATGCTCTTATTTTGAAATTTTTTTTTCCTGAAATTCAAGGTCATATAGTAGGTAATAAGCAACAAAAATAATCATAAATTCTAATAAATAAAGTTTTAATTAAAGTTTAAAACTAAATATTTTAATTGACCTTGGAGGGGTGAATCGAACCATCTGTTTAAATTCCTTTAATTATTATAATTCAAATTTTAATATTTTAATTTTTACTTAATATACATAATTGTTTATCCGTATATAAAATTAGTCATAAATTAAAAATGTCAATAATGATCATAAAATAAGAATAAAAATCAGGTGGTCCGATTCACCCCTGCTCCGCTCAAAAATTAACACTTTTTGGAATTCGTATTTTTTTTATTTAAAGTTTATTTATATTTAATTTTAACTTAATAAAAGTAAACTATTTATTATATTTAAATTAATTATACATAATAAAAATGTCAATAATAATACATAAAATACGAAAAACAATGGTGGTTCGATTCACCCCATCATCAATTTTTACGGCGGGGTGAATCGGACCAAGTTAGGCCCGTGTGATTTTAGCCACTAGTACTGTTTTGGAACAAAAATTTACTTTGCCAGTTTTAAAACTAACATACTCGAGTGTAAACACTGAAAAAATAATTAAAATCGCATCCACAATTTTTCATTTTATAACAAAAGTTAAAAAAACTCACATTTTTCAAAAGTGGAATTCTATTGAAGGGCATTTTGTACACCTAATTATTATTATTTTTTTAAAAATATAAAACTCTCTAGAATTAAGATGATTTAATAACTTGTAGTACTACAGCGTGGCTATTAAATGAGCGAAATTTTTTCCTTTTTTTTTTTTTAATTTTTATTTTTTTTTAGAGTGACGCGAATACCGCGCTCTAAAATAGGTGGGTCCTGGTCACGACGCTGATGACTATATATATATATATATATATATATATATATAATATAATATATATATTAATATTATATATATATATTATATATATATAGTATATATTTATAATTATATATATATATATATATATATATATATATATATATAATATATATAATATAAATTATTTATTATTATTATTATTATTATATTATTATTATTATATTATTATAGCCAATTTACTAGGTTTATTGGTTACTTATGATTAGCGTTTAAACCTTTTTAGTGGTTTTTTGTGTTTAATTGGGATAAAACAAATATGAACACCAGTGCTTAAAGGGAAATAAGAATTGGCAAACAGTGAAAGTCGTAGAAGTGTAACTCTTGAAATTTTTGAGTGTGAATTGGAGCACCTATGGCCCCATCTTATCAAGTACTTTGGGTCTGTCAAGAGAGAGAAGGAGTATACTGAGGGCAATAGAGTGATGTACAAGGGAAAGATTGAATGCTTCCAATGTAAAAAAAAAAAAAAAAAAAAAAAAAAAAAAAAAAAAATAAAGTTTTCACAAAATCAAATTAGGTTTTAAAATCTTCACCTTGAATCGTAAGTAACTTACACTGATACTTTTTATTTGAATTTTATTTCTTTTTAATTTTAAAATTCAGCCATCAAATATTTCACATATTTTATTTACAGGAATAAGGATTTTAGTTTTGTAACTTTTTTAGAAACATCCTTCTTTGCACAAGGAGCTGTGAACTGCAATTGAAGGAGGGTCAAAGCGGGGCCGGAACTGCTCCAACAGACAGTGAGACACTCAGCAAAAAGCGTCAGACATCATTCTCCAGTCTATGTCGAAATATTTAAACAGAAGAGAGCTCTTGAGCTGCTTTATAAGTAAGTGTTTTATTTTAAGTACTTACAGGTCTAATAAGTTAGTGTCACAACAAAACAGGTTAAAACTAAATAAGTCCATACAAATTTTCGAATTGAAATACCAAGTTTCATTTTGTCATTAATATCAATTTCTCATCAATATTTTTGCTTCTAGGTTTCTTCTGCTATATGACATTGGGCCTATTCACATTGGTGGAGTGCTGAGTTTTTTGTCGAATTCCTGTCCTAACCTGAACTCTGATTTCCACCTCGCCTCAGAAGGAAAGTGATGAGGGATATTGATGTCAATAATATAGGGAAGGCTGATTTAACCAACATTATCTGTAAGGTCAGTTATTGGCCACAACCGCAGCAGCTGGACTGGGAACAACAAACAGGAGTTTTTCTGGGGATGACGGTTCACTGAATTAATTTGAATACTTTTTGAAGAGGAGAAGGCTGTCCTTGCCTTTTAGGAGTTTTCTGCTCTTCAGACGCAAAGCACAGTCTAGTCAACACTATTACGGATATTCCATTAAACCAATTTGGTCATTTGAGCATAAGGTCAGTAAAACCAATATGAAAAAATAACGTAATGGCTGAAAAAAATTATAAGCTCAAATTTATAAGAAACTAAATTTAAAAAAATTATCTTTCAGGTTGTCAGCATTAACAATACAGATAACAGTGCAAATGTTCTGTGCAGCCTTTAGGTGGATGCTGCATGCGCAGAAACGGGTGAATGAAAAGGAAGTAAGAACAGGCACCGATTGCAGAGAAAGTGGTTGCTTGAAGAGAGATGGAGCAAATTAGTGAGCACAGAGGTTCTGCAGACAAAACTCTCCAGCTAGAAATCTGCTTAAAGAACATGATGCACTTAGCCTACTAAACACGCCGTTCGTCATTTCTACACATTAAACTCTTGGCTACTAAGGCATGTTTTTAATATGTCCTTCGCTGGTTCGCTCTGGTGCCAAGGATCTATTTAATAAGACACTTACCAAAAGCACAGAAATTGTGGAATGCCAAAAACAGGAAAATTACAACTGCTGCGAGAATTAGGGAGGAGTTGGGAACAAAGCTTAAACACCAAGTGTTACTCGCTGAATCCCTATACGATTCTATAAAAGACCTGCTTAAGAACCTTGATGGTTGCATGACACATCAATAACTTTTGTAAAGGCGCAAAAGCCTTGTCTTCCAGTATTTAATAAAAGTGATAAGGAGGTTAAATTGCGGAGTAACATCAAAAAATTGACGCCTATTGCTGTTAGGTTTGATATGTTGCAGGAAGAGAACCATTGGCGTAAGCGGAGCTATTGCCTATCTCTTCCTCCTCACGAAAAGATGCGGAGAAATGCAACAAGGTGGAAAAATTTTAACTATGCCAAAAACTTTGCCAACTACTTGCTAAAGAAACCAAAGGCAAACAAAGGGAAAGAAATAGGACCGAGTTCAGGCAGTATCTTAGTGATTTTTGATTTGCTTATGGCAAAAGCCGCTGCATCGCTCACTTAAACTAGAGTGGTATGTAGGTTAATAGGGAAGTAACCAAGCTGAAGACAAGGGATACTGTGAGGAAATAAAGTGCTAATATTGCATCGAATCTACTCGTCCACATAAGGCCTGAAGGTGATGGGACTGAGTCTGAAAGTGACCCATTTTTGGTGAGTTTTTTTATAATTTGAAACAAACTTTAAGCATCTCTTTATATTATATATAATAATATATATACGTTATTATAATATATATAATATATATTATATTATATATATAATATATTAATTATATAATATATATAGTAATATATATATATATAATATATATATATATATATATATATATAATATATATTATTATATATATTATATATTATATATATATATATATATTATATTATATATTATATATATATATATATATATTATATATAATATATTATTATATATATTATATTATTATTAAATTATATATATTATATATATATATACATATTACATATATATTCACGTACCTGACAATGTTTAAATGAAATTAAAAAGATTTGAGTTTATTGATACCGCATTTCTAAATTATTTCAGAAACTGAAAGGGCCGCATATACCAGCAGACAGCCTGCTGGCGGAGAAGTTGGGAGCCACATCTGGATAGCGGTTGGCATTAAATGTTCAGATACGCACAGTACCCTCCTCTCACTAGGAACCTGTTTCCGTGTGAATACCAGGAGGTCTGGTGGACTTGTTTATCTAAGGTATAATACCCCATTCCCCAGCTCAGCGGCCGTGGAGAGGTTGTTTAGTTAAGGCTCTGAGATCTAAGAGCAAAGAGGTAGCCATGGCATCCAGCATTATGAAAATTATTTTT
>JABUQX010060846.1:22500-50000 GCA_015478945.1 Trachelipus rathkii | reverse complement strand
ATATTATATATATCTATATATATACTTAAGTATTTACTATATATATAGAAGGTAGTTCTCAAAATATGTACTTACACTTGAAAGTCTATATAAACGTTACCTAGAAGTATCAATTTTAAGTAGAAGTGTAAAATTTTAGTGCTAATTTAAAGATTTATGTTTCCAATATGTATCAAAAAAGATTTAAGCCATCGTCCAGACCAGCTTGATAACGACGAACCAATGGAGTCGCAAACGATACGAAACAGTTCATTTAAAAATTGTCCGAGACATTGTCTTCGATTTCCAATTTCAATGCATTTATCGTTTTGGTTATGAGCGATAAACTCTGTCCTGAGATTCCATAAGAAGTCATTGAGTGAATTGGGAACGCGCATGGGTAATTCAATACTACCCTTGTCCAAATAGTCATGTTTTGAAAGCATGCAGCGAGGGAGCTCTAAGTAGATATGGCAGCATTCCCGGACGAAAATGACCGCGACCTTTTTTTGACCTTTTCTGACCGCGACCTTTTTTTGAGCTCGAATTTTTACCTGACTTTGACCTTTTTTGGCCTTCACTTTTTTGGCCTTGACATTTTATTTTCGACAACTTTGGTCTTCCATGAGGTCAATTTTTGGCCACCTGTATTTTTGGCACCCCTATTTTTTGGCAACCAATTTTTTTCGGCAACCTGATTTTTGGAACTTACGAGAAGTTGGCCATAAACGGTGCGTAGCAACCGTTTAGTATTGCCCCTATTTTAACGCCCCCCTATATTTTTTCTTGGACCATGAGGTTTTAATTTTTGCCAAAAACGTGTATTTTTTTTTTTTGAATTTTTTTCTTTCCTTTTTTTAAGGGGGGAGGGGGGGAACTTAGCCTGATTTTTTTGATTGTCTTTACCTTTTTTGTCTTCCTTTGCTCCAAAGCTTGACAGATTACATGGGTCAATTTTGACCCACTGTATTTTTTTGTCTTTCATGGGTCAATTTTTGACCCACGGTAATTTATTGTCCTTCCTTTAGGGGCTTACCCTTTTTTGATGTTTACATACCTTGTTTGACCATGATATTTAGCCTTGACCTTGCATATACCATGGGTAATTTTTGGCCCACGGCAATTTTCTGGCCACTCGTGCCCACCGTAATATTTCGTTCTACTTGAAGTTGTATGGAACTATCTAACTTGAACAACCATACACTAGCAACAACACCAACACACACAACACACACACAACACACACACCACACACACACACACTTACACTTTATAAACAATTCACTAATAAAAGAGCGCTTTTCTAACTGGATTACGTGCAACTTACATTTACACTATTACACGATTACAAACACACGACCAACCCTTTGGTTTTCCATGGGTCAATTTTGGGCCACCACTAATTTAGGCCATCCCTAAATTTTCGGCACCCTAATTTTATCGCCCAACCTTTGTATTACGTACAATTTATATGCGTCAGCATTATTGATGACCCGCAACTTTGATGCATTGCAATGTAATGGTTCCCATCCCGCAAGGAGCTATTAGTGATGTTTATTAGTTTCTAATGAGTATTAGATGGAGTGCAGGTGATTGCGAGTGCGTGAGTGACAAGTGAGTGCCAATGAGTTTAATGGTGCCAAGGGAGTGGCCAATTAGATTGCAATGAGTGCACCATAGTGCCAAGTGGTGCAACATAGTGCACTTGGTTGGCATTTTTTTCAAAGCCTTTTTCTAGCTCCCTGAGCCTTAGAATAGCCCTAATAGTGGGTATCTACCCTAGGTTATAAGGTATGAGGAATCGAATGGTGTATATTACAAATTGCTAGAATGCTTTATTATTAGTTCAGTATTTATTTCTAACACTTTTATTACACGACTGAATTATATATTAAGATATATAGAGCAAACGTATTCAGAGTCCGGTCACGACAGTGTCAGCCCCGACCGCGAAACCGCCGCCGCGTGCGCTCGCAGGCGCTGCATTCCCTGCTCCGCGTGCGAGGAGAGGCGCAATATTTGCGCGTAACAACCGCCGCGTGCGGCAAGGCGCAAAAATTCCCGCGTGAACGAGTAATATGTTCAATGTAACATATACAAAGAATTTTCGTTTCAAAGTATATACTCTGAGTCATTCATTTTTCCTACAATTGTAGAATTTTATTAAAAACATATACTTATACACACCTTAAAGCAGTAAATCAGTAAATCAATAGAGGTTGTTTATTACCTTAACACTAGGGGAATTAGTAAGCTTTTGGTCTTTACGCTTTTTGCATTTACTCTTGCTTTACTGCTTACTCTCTGCTTTTACTGCTTTAACTCTATCTTTACTGCTTTAACTAACTATACATTAAATACCTAAAGCAGTAAATAAGTAATCAATAGAGGTGTTACTAAACTTAGGGGATATAGTATGCTTTTTGTTTTACGGCTCTTACTGGCTTTAACTTTCCTCGCTTTACTGCATTTAACTTCTGCACCCAGACACGAAAAAACCGCGTGCGAGGGATACTCAAAGCATTTATGCGTTTAACTTTGCGTTTAATGCTTTACGTTTTTGCTTTACTGGCTTTAACTCATGCTTTACTGTTTTAACTCATATATTTATTAAATTATGTTTTCCTTTATATATTTTTATTTTTGTTTTTCATTAATTTTTAGTTTATATATTTATATTTTTATTTTGTTTTATTTGTATTATATAAAAAAACACAGAGTTTCTGTTATATAAACATTTTAATTTTAATAACTTGTACGAAATTTTATGTAAGAAACACATGTACATTTCTGCTTTACAGCTTTAATTAATTCAGTTATTCATTTTCATTAACGAGTAATGGATGTCGGGAAATTTACGTTCCAAAGTCAGGTAATGTCTTGTAGTGGTCGACAGGCATGTGGTAGAAACCTTATACTTTATTAAATTTTAAAGGAAATGAGATTTTTGAAAAAGACCTGTAAAAATTATATGGTGTTATAATGTTTATCAGGAAAAATTTAAAGAATAATAAAAGATGTTATTTCATTCACGAAGCTATACGATATTTAGGTCGCTCTTGGAAATATACCTGGACACAAAATTATTGTATAGATGAATTTAATGCACATTGATTTTTGGAAATAGCATTAAGTTCACAGTTTATTTCACCATCTAAATACATATAGAGTTTATTCATAACAGAATATTTTTATCAAGCAAGCATATGCGAGGTTTCTTACCACCAGTTTTATGTTGTTTGGCAGAGAAGAGACATGAGTCAAATTAAATGTATTGGCAACTCAAATATTTCTTCCCCTTCAAAGAAAGAGTTCTTAAGTATATAAAGAGGTTAACTCGATCCCCACGGTTATTTTGATGTGTGAACTTCCCCAAACAACGCACAGAGGCGTCAGTAATTCGCCTATAGATAGAACTGTATAACATACTATATGAGTTGCTCTAGTTGCCAAAGTATTTACTTTATAAAAAAAATTTAAAAGTTGAAACCATCTGAAAAAACGTAACTAATTAGAATGAGGATGGAAATTATTACAGTTGTATGTGAATCTGGTTTAAACCTTTATAAAGGAAATGTTCGTTTAACAGGCTCAGAAGGTAAGCTAACGTCGTTATAGAGAACATCATAAAACTTTCCTAACATTTAAAAATTGTGAAAATTAAAAGAAGTTTATACAGAGAGAGAGAGGAGTATTTCCTGCATTACTTTCTCCGTTTAATACTCCCCTTAGATAACTAAAGTGGTGTGTCCCTAATGTAAGAGTTGCTGTACTGTCCTATATGAGTATGGAAAATGAAGTATAATATACAGCATTGTACAGAATTCAGTTCTCAGATTCATCACTTATCACACTCAATATGGCAGTTATTGCCTCACAACTGTGCAAAATCACAATCACAGTTATCATTCCAGCCCGTACCACGCAAATATTTACAGCCCCAATGCCATTGACATTACAACTCTTTTCACATCAGCGCACAGATGTGACAACGAATCCTTTACATTGTGAACGAACTCATATAATCTTTCCAGGCAGGCGTGCTTTTTTCTACCTCCTAGATTTATGTCCTAAAGTTACAGATACCAATATGAAGAAGAAGTATAAGGGATATTAAATTCAGACGTTAACATACATGAGAAACGCCTCTTATACCAAGATGCCATACACAAATTGATAGATCTTAAAGACTTGAATCTACATCCATCACTACGTAGCTAACCGATAATGTAGATATTTCTAATGAAGTAAAACTTGAAGTGAAAAATAAAGATAACATTTAAAAACTATCCACAATCGAGGCAAGACCTTAAACCTATACTACAGGTCGCGTAAATTCAGGCATAGCTTCTAGCGTATACTATTTTAAGCCAATTACTTTGAATGAAGAAGGGCCGATATGTTAATTGATGAGAAATAGTTAAAAGGATCAAATATTGTGGACATCTGATAGTGATCTCTCACGTATGGAAGAGAAGGCTGTACAGGATGAATGATATAACAAGAATTTAGATATTATATTTCCAGAGTTAACTCTTAAAGTACAAAAGCGATTAGCAGACTTAGAAATATCCCGTCTACGCCAAGACATGATTCAAAGGTCATCAGGTCCTTCTACGCAATAGATAAATTTAAACGTTGTTACCAACGGAGAACAAAGAAAAAACACCCCCCACCTTATAATAGCATTAGTAATGTGATAATCGTAATTATGCATATCATATATATCTATATAGTAATATTTAATATATACATTAAAATTATTATATATATAATATATAATATATATATGTATAATTATAATATAATATTATATATATATTATTCTATTTATTTATGTTTGAGTAAAATAATAATGTTATTTTAAAACTTTTTTCTCTTTCTTTATCCTTGTGACTAATATACATTTTTGACAAAATAGCTACTATTAAATAATATTCACTAATATATATATATATAAAAATTAGAATATATTATAATTATATATATGATATTAATATATATACTATATATAATTACTATATCATATATATCTATATATATACTATATATTATTATATAAACATAAATATATATTATATAACGCTTACACGTGTGCCAGTAGACAACATGGAGGCGAGGAGCGGTATGTGATAAGTATTTACTTCAATTCTGAGGGACAAATATAAGTTTTGGGGTTTCCTAAGTTTGTTTAAGGATCCAATATGAAAAAGATGTTAAAATAAATATTTGGAGGGTGAAGAGGTCATTTATCTTACAATAACCTGTGAAGAATAAAAATTTTCCTAACGGAAACATATCTCGCACTCCGATAAGCATATTGGAGTATAGATTTATCGGAAAATGATTAAAATACAGCTCTTATTAATGAAGTTTTAAAATATATACTTTTCTAGCAACGTTGCGAGAGATATACTTCTAAGTATTGGGTTAGATAGGCACAATAAAAGATAAAAATTCAGCTACAGGTCGCGGAATGGTCGTGTACTTGAAATGTAATAGATGGACGAGCGGAGAACCCTAATACATTTTGGGACAGATTAGGAATGGAATTCAAGGGGCGAGGTTTCAGGGAGATGCTCTGGGAGATATGGTAATAAGCTAAGATACAATACATTTTCCGTATAAACAAGCAGGCAATAGTTGTAGAAAGAGTCCACAGTACTATTTAAAGAAACTATGCATAGTATTTTCTAAAATGATTACATTTATTAAACATATCATTTGATTATTAACGGTACGATATAGGCTGTATTTCACGAGTTATAAAAAGTTTACAATAAGACTATAAGTCAATCCTTTAGAGATGTCAAAACTAGAGGAGTATGGCGTATATGGTGTGAAAAGAACAACAAAAATAAAGATTTAATCATATTTTTTTTCAGGAATAAAGGGTATACACGATTATGTAAGAGTTAGTTCAAACATAGACATGATCACGGTCGTTAGAAAAGGATATGATCGAACCTGATACTGGAAGCTATCGGAAGTAGTTTTTAAAGTCCAACAATTATCGACCTTATTCAGTCCGCTCGATAGTTTAAAGTATAGTTTATCTGGTAGATTAAATGGTGAAAAAATAAAAGGGGAATTTTATATAAACACGGAATGACAAAAAGTAAGGTTGCAATCTGTAAACTCTATATGAATATAAACAATTGAGGGAGAAAATATTAGCTGAGAGAACGGTAAAGGAAAAAATAAGCCTAGTTACTATGTGATGAGAGGGAATATCTGCAAGTTTAACTACCTTTATATAAAAAGCAATGAAGTTAAGAATCAGTTAATCAATTGTCCATTATTAATATCGGAGAGTGCGTAGATCACTTTTACTTATAACTACTTGCTCTTAAGCTCCTTGGATTTAAATCCTGATAATAACTCTCGGATTTTACAACTTGCTAAAGAATCCTGATTACAGCTGAAAAGAGAGGATACGAAGTAGGGATTATGTGAAAATGATTTAATACGGACATTAGGAATAATTTACTCACAATCATTCTGGATAGGGGGGATGTACAGAGTATAGAATGTGGTTTTGAAACTATATTTACAAGTGGAAAGAGTACTTCGTTATTGAAAAGAGACTACAATGCCAAAATAAAAAGATGAATACGACACATTTGTACAAAAGATACTTCTTTGAAGTAATTTACTTGCGGGAGTAATATTTTGAAATCGAGTTGACTTGACTATTTTTAGATCATTTAAATATTCGTGTTATGATAGTATTATGTGGTAAGGACTTGGTTAACAAAACTGAAATTTGCGTAAACCCTTATGAAGATAAAGTAATACGTATCTTAAGTTCAAAAAGTAAATGTAAACCTACGAGACCGGGACATGTTTTTTCTCGAACAATCACTATGCAGCGTAAACATAATTCGTAGAACGTGATGCTGAGGTTGGATTACTTCATTGGATCTCACTACTATGTGAAGAGGTATACTATCGTGGAGAATAACGTATGTCCACCGGTGTGATGAAGCAAATCGACGACATGCATTATACATATACCCATCGAGATGGGTCAATCATCCAGGTATTGCTTATGTATATACAAATATAACTGATCGATCAATATGTAGGTAATACTAAGGCTCCTTTATTAAGAGTAGTATATTTCGCAAAAGAGAGTAAAGTTCTATAAACATCCCTAATGTTCATTATCTACTTGAATAGATAAAATTTGATCTGATACGCGTGGCATACTAAAGATAGAGAAGGAAAATGCCTTTTCTTTACATGACGGTGGCATTTGGTTATCGCCAAAGTTCATATTAGAAAGAAAAAGATGCAGTAATTACAGCAATTAAATATAAGAGGTGTAGTCAGATATATATTTTCATTCATTAACATATACTTCACAGTTGTAAGAGTTAGTATAAAAAAGATAACTCTAGTATTATTGGCGAATTAAAGGTTATTCAGGAAGGAACAAAAGCAGAGGGGTTGCAGTTGGTGGATAATTTTTTGCCAAGCTATGCGAGAAGTGCATGCTCTGTCAGGAAAGGCGCGGAATATATAGAGAGTAAAAAGCATATAAGAACAGGTTTGCATTTAACGTATTCAATGATATATGTCATGCAAGCGAATTTATCTCGTACAGCATTAAAGACGTATAGCCGATTGTTTGCAGATGAGAATGTTGGATGATGTTAATAAGCGTAAAATAAGACGTAAAATGTAAGGACAAGGTCGAGGAAGAAGATTGTCATAAATAAAAAGACTAAGCGGAAAAAACCTCTAAAGAAAAAAATGTATTGTGTATTTGCTATTTAATTTACTATCTAGATAACTTTTATACGATGGTGTAATAAGTAAAGGTTTTTCATGAAAAATAGTTCTTATACGTCCAGAGTTCGCACATGCAAGATCATTATCCTTCATCCTTCTGAGTCATGGAATTGCTGTAAGAGTGTAATATGGGATCTCTTCTACAATGACCCTTCACAACAAATATAGCGTTGTTAGCGGAATCCAATATTATCAGCTATTAATCCTCTGCAGTTTCAATTAACCAATACAGGATGTTATTCTAGAGTTCAATATTTCAGGCACTTCTGATCAATACCTAGGTCCCTCTAAGTGCTTTTATATGTTAAAAACGAAATTGACAAAACCTAATGGTACAGATCTTCTTACGGGTGATGACCATATAGTATATACGGAATAAATTTTCTGTATACATGTTTCAACCAGGTTGAGGTCTATCTTACAGAACATTCCTAGTGATCAGCTGCTAATTATCCTCGTAATATAAGAAAGCTATATTAGAAATTGTTAAATTATTCAGCGATGCTAAACAATATCTATCTCAAATCATGTGGTTTTTTACAGTTCAAAGATGAGTGCACATATAGATAAAGCAGCTAAAGTCATAATACTTATGAATTTTATGGTCGATTAAAATGGCGAATATCTCTCTCAGAGAAAAGACTCATTCTACCATCTGTAGATACTAGAATCATTTTATCACGGGTCAAATCCAAAATTTGCTCTTAAAATAAAAAGCAAACCTGCTGTTACAGCTGATAGGTCCAGAACCTGTTTTCAAACTGATTGGAGGCTTATTCTATGTCAGAAAAGTGAATTATCACCACAGCTCGTCATTGGAATTGGAAATTCGCTTTTTGAATATACGCAAATACCCTATTAAGAGAGTTGAACAATAAGATATTTATTTCACTCAAGGGTTCGAGTATTCAAATATCCCAACATTGTGAACGGAAATTTATCACACAGAAAGTAAATAATAGGGATTGTGAACATGAAGCCTAATCGGGAATTTATAAAAAGTATAAATTCACACCTTTCGGACTTAGGGGTAACAGTTTACATGTGAATGGACTGCCTCACGGGACGTGATTATGAAATGTATATACAACGTGACCTATCTACTCTGTACTCGACCTTTGATTTACGACTAATAGCAATTACATGTATCATGTAAATGATAGTGGACAGCTTTAAATCTTGAAGAATACGCAAAGAATAGTAATTTATACGAGTTTGATACTGCAAACCTTTCAGCTTGTAACGCCTATCATTTAAAACATTTGAGAAAGGGTACCAGGACTAGTCTCTCTTTTGGATCGAGTCTACAATCACAATCACTGTAGTGGTTATATATGAGCATCCTCAATCTTGAAATGACGGAGTACGCAAACGGTACTTTGATTATTATAAGAATGAATTATAAGGTTCTTAAATGAGTGCTTAGAATGATTAAAATCGCATGTTAGGAGTGTGTACTATTAAAGAATAATACTTCTATGTAAGTTGGAGTAAGGATACTGGCTTCATATATCAATACATTGCTTCGTTACATCACCTCAACAGGACATTGGAATTTCCGTTTATAGAACAAAAAACGATACTGTTCACATAATTGATTTCTGTTGAACTTAAATTCTAATTAGTAAAATCATTATCAGTTACCTTATTTTTCTACAAACCCTATTATAATGTAAGCTGTCGTAAAAACTTATTGTCCTCTACCTGTCTCACCTTATATTCCAATTTATGTGGAGTCTATAGTATTTATTTCAATTATATGTTTTTAAATAATGTATAATGTTTTTAATAAATTGTAAAATACTATTTGATGCATCTGAAATTTAGAAAAGAATGATTTTATAGTTTCTGAATATAAAATACATGCATTAAAAGAGAAGTGTATAACTTCCTAAATTGCTATATATAAAAGGTTTTTAAATAAAATTTAAAATCAGAATTTATTAAAATAAAATGTTTATTTCAACAGAACCTCTGTGGATGTTTTTATTCTTACATTACAATTAAAAACAAGAAAAATTAAAAATAGTAAAATAAATAAAAAGGTTTAATAAACACAAAAATAAAATAATATATAAAGAAAGCATAATGTTCATTATAAATATATGTTTGAGTATGAAGACCCAGTTTAAAGCAGTGAAGTTAAGCAGTAAAAAGCAGAAAAGGTTAAAGGAAGTAAAGCAGGAATGTTATTAAAATGCGCGAGTAAAGCAGAAAGTTAAGCAGTAAGTAAAGCAGAAGGTTAAAGCAGTAAGCAGTAAAACAAAGCATACTAATCCCCTGTGTTAGGTAACACCTTATTGATTTACTGATTTACTGCTTTAGGTATGTAATGTTAATGAGTTAAAGCAGTAAGCAGAGAGTTAAAGCAGTAAAGCATTAGAGCTTATAAGCAGTAAAAGCAGAGAGTTAAAGCAGTAAAAGCAGTAAAAACAAAAGATCTATTACTAATCCCTAGGTGTTTAGAGTAATCACCTCTATTGAAGTACTGATTTCTGCTTTAAGGTATGTGTAAAGTATATGTTTTGAATAAATTATCTACTTGTAGTGAAATGAATTGATCATAGTATATTTGAACGAAAATTTGAATAGTTTACATTGACATCATATTTATCGTTCACGCGGGAATTTGGCCTGGGCGACGCGGCGGCGGGTAAATATTGAGCCTAAAGTCGCACGCGGCGGGATTTCGCGTGGGGCTGGCTGGCGGACGGCTCTGAACGTTTGCGAATTTTTTGTTCAAGTATGAGCTCTTTAGATTCTATTCAGTCGTGTATCAATGCGTTTTGCAACAATGATTTATAATAAATGGATCTTAGCAAGTGTAAATATAAATATCGTTTCATACCTTATACTAGATAATAAAAAAAGGGTAGATACCTATTAGGGCTATTCTAGGATCAGGAGAGGCTGAAAAAGGCTTTGATGAAAAAAGTGGCACTCAGGTAGCACTATGTGGCACTCACTTGGCACTATGTGGCATTCACTTGGCATCATTTTGGCACTCACTTGGCATCATTGGCACTCATTGGCACTCACTTGGCAACTCACTGGCACTGATCAATTACTCATAGAACATATATGAATTGCACTAGTACTCCTTGCGTGATTGGGTAACATTAAGTTGAAGGCACTCAAAGTTGGGCATCATAAATGCTGGGCATCAAAATTTAACGACGTAGAATACAAAAGTGTGAGCGGAAAATTAGGCGGGTGCGAAAAATTTAGGGATGCCTAAATTGGTGGCCAAAATTTTACCCATGGAATACAGACCACAATATCGTGTGTTTCTAGTGTGAATAAGTGTAAATGTAGGTGTCATTATATTATGGGTGCTTTTAAGGTATAACTGAGGGTGTGTATTAAGTGTAAGTGTGTGGGTGTGTGTGTGTGTGTGTGTGTAGGTGTTCAAGTTATGATAGTTCCATACATACGTTCAGTTAAGGAACGAAATTGTGACGGGTGGGGCACGAGTGGCCAGAAAATTGGAGTGGGCAAAAATGACCATGGTATATGGCAATGGTCAAGGCCTAAATATCATGGTCACAAGTTATAAGACATCAAAAAGAGGCTAAGCCCCTAAAGGAAGGAAAATAAATTACCGTGGGTCAAAAATTGACCATGAAGGACAAAAAATTACAGTGGGTCAATTGAACCATGTATCTGTTAAGTTGAGAGCAAGGGGAAGCAAAAAGGTTAAGAAATCAAAAAATAGGCTCAAGTCCTAAAGAAGGATCAAAAATTACCGTGGGCAAAAATTGACCAATGGTCAAAAAAATTAGGGGGGCGTACAAATGTAGGGTACAAGAGGGCAAATACGATAAACGTGCTTACGCAAACCGTTTGCGCAACCTTCTTCGAGAGGTAGCCAAAAATCGAGGATTGCGAAAAAATTGGGGTTGCAAAAAAATTAGGGGTACCCACCAAATCATCGTTGGCTAAAATGGACCTATGTATGACAAATATTGAGTCGAAAAAAAAGTCACCGAACACAACATCTCCGGCCAAAAAAGGTCAGGTCAGGTAAAATTCGAGCTCAAAAAAAAGGTCGCGGTCAGAAAGTCGCGGTCATTTTCGTCCGGAATGCCCTGCCATACTACTAGCTTCTTACATCGCGCGATGGTGTGGGGAGGTGTCCATTTTGCTGAAGTAAACACGTCGTTTATCACACAAACATATCGTAATGTGGTGGACCGATCCGGGACTCCTGCAGCAAGGATTAGGTACCTGTCATCGACCGCTCGTTAAAAAACGGCTTCTATCGAATGCCAATGGTTCTCCCTATTTGCAGCGGTTGGTGGGGAAGTCCGTGGCCGTCCAGAAGTTTTCGGTTGTCGTGTACGGTTCCATCTGCTTCAAAATTCTCTCTGAGGCAGGCAATGGTCTGTGCGTAGGTAGGTGGGTTATCGACTCCCTTCTAACCCTCTCTGCAATTCCGGGCGTTCCGTGTTAAAATTAGCATTTAGGACAATTTTCTCTCTTACCAAGCTAAGTTGAATACTCTCGCCATTTCTTCTTAACAGATAGTTCACACCTCAAAAAATTAAAAGCCCATATTGTTAGTACATTTTTTAAGACAGCTCTCTCTCTCTCTCTCATCTCTCTCTCTCTCTTCGTCTCTATTCTCTATATATATTATATTATAATATATATAGATATTATATATATATATAATTATATATTATATATTTATATAATATCATATTAATATATATATATTAATTATAATATATAGTTATAATAATATTATTATAACTTATTATTATTTTTCCGGTGGTAAAATAGCATTTAAGGACAAACTTTCTCTCTTCAAAGCTAAGTTGATTCTCCTGCCATTCTGTTACAGTAGTTATACCTGAAAAAACAAAAAGCAGTAAATGTGTTAGTACATTTTTTTAAGACACCCTAGATATATATAATATATAAATATATATATATATATATATATATATTATATATATATATATATATAGAGATATAATATTATATAATATATAATATATATTATATAGCTATATATAGCTATATATATATAATTCATTATATATAATATATACATATATATATATATATATATAATATATATAATATATATATTATATATATAGACATTTTATATATATTATATTATTATATATATATATATATATATATACTATATATATATTTTATTATATATTATATACTATATATTTTAAATCTTGAGATTGTACAATAAAACACATCTTGAAATGTCTAAATTATTTAAAAAAATAGATTAAAAAGTAAAAATTTCAAAAATTTCTTTTCTCTTTATTTTATTTATTATTTTACTTTTTTTTTTTTATTGCAATGTTTGACCCTATAAAGCAGTTTGTTTTCATTTTTGCACCGTAATGATTCCTCTCCAATTAGGCTATAAAGTTTTTTACAACCCAATTTTATAAAATGGTATTGGTATTTGTGTATACCTATATAAAATTGTTATAGAATTCTCTTATATTTTATATTTTTAATTTAAATAAAATTATTAGAGTTCTAATAAAATGGAAATACTTTTAAAATGGTTAATAACAATTACCAAATGAAATAAAAATTTAAATTAATAATCTATTAAAAATTTCGAGAATGTATTCAATCACTTTAGCTTGAAAATAAATAAATGTCAAATGTCGTCATAAAATCATGACAAACATGTTCGAAAACATCAATAAATACGTACGCATTATACTTATTTATGAATTTCAAATTTTAGTTTTAATCCCATGTTGCATGTAAAAATTGCTCCTGCATCGTATTATTAAATAAAAATCGGACAACATTCATAGATATGCCAGGCAAGTGTGGATTCATATATGAATTAATTGTTGCAGTTTTCAAATCATATGGCTAACAAGAACTTTGGAATATTATGCTTTTTTAAAGCATAGATAAATCACAGTCTATAACTTTCAATTAATTTGTAGGTATTATTCAGCATATATAATATAATATATTAATAAATAATATATATATAAAATATATATATATATATAATTATATATATATAATATATATATATATATATATATAAGGTAGCTCCAGAAAAGCAAACATGAACGGTAGCAAAAAAAATATACAGTTATGCAGGAAAATAAATAAATTTTATTAATCAGAGACATCTTTATCCATGAAATCTAAAAAATACAAATGAAAATTATGAATAGTAGTAGTTACAAATGATGGAAAAACTCTGTATGATTACTACGTATATATTATAAATATATAATATATATATAATATAAATTTTATATCATATATATAATATAGTATATATTAATATTATATTATATATATATATATATATATATATGATATGGTTATATACAGTATATATATATTTTGTCATACTAAGAGAGAATATGGACGAGAAGCCATTGACAAACAGAATAGACAGATTTTTCTTTATAATACTATATATAATATATTAATATAGTAATCATATATTATATAATAATATAATATTATAATTATATATATTATAATAATATAGTATATATATTATATATATATATCGTATATAATATATATATATATAAATGTATATTATACAGGGATGGTCTCAAAATAAGTACTAACACTTGAAAGTCTATATAAACTTTATTATGAACATATTTGACATGTTTTTAAGGCTTGAATTAATGAATACATGTAATTAAGAATCATGTTCGTCAAATGTTCAAAATGATAGACCACATTGTCAGACAAGCTGAGATAACGCGAACCACATGAGTCGGCACGATTCGAAACAGTTATTTAGAATTGTCGCGACTTGTCTTTCGATTTCCAAATTCAATGCATTTATCGTTCTTGGTTTTGACGATAAACTCTGTCCTTGAGGTATCCCCATTAAAAGAAGTCCATTTGCGTGAGATCTGGGGAACGCGCAGGTATCAATACTCCTTCGATTCCAATCAATGTGTTTGGAAGTGCTGATCGAAAGGTGAGATATTTAATCGCTCGATGTGTAGTGAGGAGGTGCTCCCATTTAGCTGAAAGTTAAATCAAGTCGTTATCACCAAACATCTCGTCAATATGTGGACCGACCGACTCCTGCAGCAAGGTTAGGTACCTGTCCCCATCGAACGCTCCGTTAAAAAAAACGGCATTCTATGATGCCCATGCTCTTCTTTGCAGGGTTGGTGGATGTCGTTTCGGTTGTCGTTGAACGTTCCATCTGCTTTCAAAATTTCTCTCTGGATGCAGGCATGGGCCGGTGCATGGTGGTGGTTTATTTGAATCCCTTCTAATCGTCTTGCACTCGTGGCTCTCCAGGTGATAAAAATAGCATTTAAGGACAACTTTCTGTCTCAAAGCTAAGGTTGATTCTGCATATCTGTTACAGTAGTACACCTAAAAAACAAAAGTTTCAATGTGTTTAGTAAATTTTTTTGGACACCCTGGTATATATAATATATATATATATATATATAGTATATATATATATATATATATATATATTATTATTATTATATTATATA
The DNA here is from genome assembly GCA_015478945.1 of Trachelipus rathkii. NCBI lineage: Eukaryota > Metazoa > Arthropoda > Malacostraca > Isopoda > Trachelipodidae > Trachelipus > Trachelipus rathkii. The sequence goes on along the minus strand of JABUQX010060846.1, from coordinate 34,725 downwards.
TATAGGTAATATAAATATATATATATATATTATTATATTTATAGATTATTTGAGTAGTAGTAGTATATGTATATATATGATATGTAAATATTATATAATAGTAGTAGTATTTATATATATAGGTTACGGCATATATAGAGGTAGTAGTATAGGTTATTATATAGATATATATTAATATATATATGTACGTAGTAGATATCTATATTATATATAATATATATATTATATTATATATAATTATATAAATATATAATATTATTATTAGTATATATATTATATATTATATAATAGTATAGTATATAAATATTTTAAATATATTATAGGTTATAGTTTTAATATAATATAGGTTATATATTATATAGGTTATAATATATTATATAATATATATTTATAGATAATATATATATATATTATATATATATAATTTATATATATATATATATTATATATAGTATATATATATTATATATAATATATATATACTATTATATATTATATATAATATATATATATATAATATTATATAATATATATACATATTTATTTATCTGTGGATTGTAAATAAAACAATCTTTAAGTCTAAAAATTATTATAAAAAAAATTAGCTTTTTTAGTTAATTTTTCTAATATATTTATTTTCTTTATTTTATTTATTTTTTATATCTATTTTATATTTTTTTTTGCAAATGTTTGCTGGGTCATTGCAGTATTTGACCATTTTGCTACGGTAAATATATCCTCTCCAATGTAGGTATAGTTTTTTTACAACCCAATATAAAATGGTAATTAGTGTAATATTTCTCTTCAATGAACATTGTTAATACCTGCAATATACTGTTATTTATATTTTTATTTTAAATAAAAAATACTTTAGGTTTGTGAAATTAAAAAATGGAAAAGTAACGTAAAATAACTTTGTAAATTCATAAGATAATTTTCATGAAAATAAAATATAATAAATAATTATATAAAATTACGAGAATGTATTCAAATCCCTTAGCAGAAAATAATAATGTCAAGAATGCCATCATAAATACATGACAACATGTTTCGAAACATAATAAATCACGTAGCAATATTACTGTATTTTATGCATCAATCATATGTATAAATTACACTCCATGTTGCATGTAAAAATTGCTCCTGCATCGTATTATTAAATAAAATCGACAACATTCATGATATGAAGAGCAAGTTGGTCAATATGAATATTGTATTGCAGTTTTTCAAAGAAATATATGCTAAACAGAAACTTTGGAACAGTATTGCTTTTTAAAGCAGAGGCGAATAACGTTCTAAATTTCAATTAATTTATTAAGTTATTTCAGCATAATATAATATATATATATATATATATTATATATAATATATATAATTATATATTACTATATATATATATATTACTATATTATTTATATATATATTATTATTATATATAATATATATAATATATTTGTATATTCTATATAATATAATTATATATATTATAATATTATAATTATATAATATATTATATATACTATATATATATTATATATATATATATATTATATTGACATATATATATTTATATATAATATATAAATATGATATATATATACTAATTATATATATAATATATATTATATTTAGATATTATTATATATATACTGTTTATATATATTATTATTATATATATATATTATATATTATATATATATATATATATATATATATATATATATATTATATATATATTATTATATGATTATATATATATATATATATATATTAGATATATATGTATATATAATATATATATATATAGATTATATATATCATATATATGATATATAATTTATATATATATTATTATATTATATTATATTATATATCATTTAATATATATATATATATATATATATATATATATATATATATATATACTAATATATAATTATATAATATTATAATATATATATATATATATAATATACCGCGTATATCATACCTTCTTTACCAAAGACTGAAGGATTAGGTACTACATGCTCGAAAAACAGAAAGTAGTGAAGAATATGAACAGGGCTTAAAAAAGCCAGCCGTTACCGCCCCCTTTATACTATTAGTGAAAGCTCGTCGCATCAGAAAAGTCCACCTTAGAGTTAAGGACCACGACGGACCTCAATATGGATTGTCAATTGTGGGTTTCATCCTTGGCCCAGGTGGGACACAACCATACCCTTCACAAAACACCGTCTCTCCTATTAAGCACCTTTCTTCTCACCTTTGTCAAACTTTCTTCTCTTCTCCAGGCATTCCCTTTACTGACTCAATCACTTTTTCTCCGAGTCTCCCAGCCGGTCGCCATTACCAACACACTCGCACTTACATTGTTTAACCAACCGACATATCATCCATCTTTGAATGAACAAAAGCAACTCAACATATCTATTGATTCTCTCATAAACTTTCTTCACATACCTAAATCCTTACAAGTTTCATTCCGCATTTATTCAATTCTTCTCACACCTAACCTTCACAATGAGTCGTCCTTAGAACAAATTTAATTTAGATCATATACCTCTTAGCCAGACATAGTATTCAATACTATAGCCGATTGAATTACACAGGTAAACAATATTCCTCATGTAAGACCTAGCACACTCAAAACATAGTCCATTTTACATCAAACAAGAGATTTAGTTGCCCAGCCACCTTCCCATTACAAATTTCCTACTACACTCATCATCATCCGTTTCCATTTTTATCCAAAACATATTTCCTAATATTTAAAAACTAGACACTTGTTCCAGCTGCTTACAATCTAGCAAATAACCATTACTGTTATCTACGGTTTCACTCCAAAACTCTCTTTTAACACCCTGCAAATCTTTACCAATCCTTCAGTTCTCGTTCAGATTACATTCGGCCGCCAAACAAATCAAATCAATCAGGCATATAATAGGTATAGGGCACTCTCCCTCTTCTATCCATATTCATCAATCTTGCACTTATTCTGCCCCCCACATGCTTATTTTTTATAAACCCATCCATACACCAATTAAAAAACCGAGAGAGATAATGCATACAACCAGCTCACTCCCATAGCTTGAATATTAAACAATCACTTTCGAAAAAAGGAAGGGGGTGATTATTGTCTTGCACCATGTGGGTTCACTATATCGGTCATACTTAGTTTAGTTTATTATTTTAGCCCTACACATAAGTAGGTTATTTCATAAAGACATGTATAGTTCAAATATTAAATATTATATACGCCTGTTGCAAATCCATAAAATGCTAATCAAATTATTCCCTTCTGCCTATTTTCTCAATCGTATGTTTAATGTAAGATGATTTGTCCATACAATTTCTACCCCCATGGTTGTAGGCAGGTGGGTGCAGGGGGAGGCTATGGCCCCCCTAATCTTTGGTGAAATAAAAAACTGAACTTTAGATGTTTGCCAGACGACGTTTTTAGGGATTTATTAGTAGAAAAACTGTTAAAAAAGAATGCATAAATCAGATAGAAATACTGAAAGAGTAGTTTACTAATTACTAACAATTATTATTAACCATACATATTTATTTTTAGTTTTAATATTCCTCTGTTTTAGGTTTTCATATTGATTTGAAGTCAACTAGCTGTGTCCTTTTTATTCAGCTAGCTTCTTCACAGTATTCTACGCTTAGGATCCTATCAGTATGTGCTGAACTATGCAATAATTATTGGCCCGGTGATAAGCTGCTAATTACTATATATATATATATATATTTACTATATATATATATAATATATATATATATATATATAGTAAGTAAATACCTATCATGTCTAGTAAACTTAAGCGTATACCACTCTCTTACATAGCATCTATTTATTTAGCGTGTACTAGGTTAACAATGGTACCCTTATTATGCGTGCCTAGGCTATAATACATCTAGATACGGCTATATACTAGGCTATCCTATAGTATAATATAAATACATAACCACTTGTAATACTAACCAGGGTATAGTTCCTACTACGCTATAATCTAGCCTCATACAGTAATATAGTACTATATATATTTATATACTTAATATTATATATACTAAAAACATACGTTAGCATACTGCCTACTAGTATTCTACCCTATCCGCTAGAGCTCGACTATGAATACCTCATCACTGATATATAAGAAGTTATATCTATTATATACGCAGGTATATACTTGATACTATCAGATTTATACTATACTATACGTACTCAATAATACAATATTAATATATATATATATGTTATACCAATTTATGTCTAATAAATACTTAATATTCTTATAAGAACATTTGTTATCTTACGACAAATATTCAGGCATGTAAAATACTCTATTTTATATATATATATCTGTATATAATATATATCGCTCAACCTTTGCCCCCACGCCCTAAATGAAATCCTGCCTACGCACATGTCTCTACCACTCTAAACGCCTTGCTCTTACACAATCAGTCTTCAGACACATCGACACATCTTTGTACCAAAATAACAGCAATATCATTCCAACAACACCAAGATATTAATATTACCCGTTATAGTTCCTACTGTTACCCATTATACTTCTCACCCTATATATTAGTGGTTATACTATTATGTTCTCACATCCCTTCCCGGAACTCATAACCTCCCATAACAGCTTTTTTACACAATTCTTCCAAATACCAATTCGATTATGATCTTTGTTTCCCTCAGCGTTCTTAGTCTTTTCACCCCATAATTTATCTTATAATACGTATATTATATAGTTACTAGCCTTAAAATATAGCTTTTTCTCGTATAAGTACATTTAAATAGCAATAGAGCTATATCTGATATGACCTAAGATGACTACGTTCTCATATATATAAATTAATATTATTATATATGTTATATATTCACTATACTGTGATAACATATATTTGACGTGTGAGATATCCCTAATGCCACCTTGCGAATGCTGCAGCTACATATAATATATTAGTAGCCTCAACCAGCTGATAAGCCCACGTTAGCTTTCCACCTCGACTACTCTGGTGACTGAGATACACGAGAGTAAGGATACGTAATCCGACTGATCCTCATGGCTCCCCTACTTGATCAGTAAGTAATGGTATCCGTGTTACTCACTAGCTTTAGCCGCCGAACAGCGTCCTCGAGATATGCACGCATCTTCGAGCCTCACTGGCGCCTCCACATTTCCTGAATCGTTGTCGTCGCATCGTAGGCAACTGGATCTGGTAGTAGATGGCTATGATAGTATTTACCTACCAACTTCCAGTTGAGTGTTCATCCCAGCTTGGATTCTCACTGCTAGCCTAATAGCCCTGAACTAAACATGCAATAGAAGTACGGTTAGTCGCTGACATTACTCACGGCTTGTGACCTGCTACGATTTTAGTACCGCTGACCACCTTTCCCCATCTCTTTCTCGACGGTCACGGCTGCTCCGGCTCGCCAATCCATTGACCCAAGGACCACGCCCACGCCAGTGTCAGCTCGCTCCCGTACGGAGACTGACAAAGCAATAATACCTGCCTAGGTGCCTCGTACTTCGGAACTGCATGGGTCCGCTCAATAAGATAACGACCCCTCGCACAGGCCGTCCTCGCTATCTCTGGGTACTTATAGTGAGATACGCCTAGGAACGACATGCGGTCACTCTAATGCCGCCCATCCCCCGCGTATCGCTGGCGTGCGCCTCATTACTGACGTGCCAGTAACGCTCGTCGGACTGCGTAATGCCCGTAGCGCCAAGCCCCGCGGTTCATCTATCCCAGTACGCTCCGATCTTAACTGGACCCGCGCACTTAGTCCACTATTTTACCGATAATATTCGCTTTTTCAGTCCCGCTCCATCCGTAAATTACAACTACACTTAGGCGTTTACTGCCGACACCTAGCGTGGGCTCCCCATTTTACGGATTCTCTATGGATGCGAAAGACGACCCTGCCGCCTATGACACTATCCGGCTTCTGCTTTCGATCAACTTACTCTATACTGACCTACCTAGTGCCTTCCTACCGTACATAAATCTAACCTGGTTGTCATACTCCCTTGTGTCCCCCACTTTACGGCGACTTGGATTTCATGATACCGATTCCTTCACACCTTTTCTGCCCCAACCATCTGCTCAAAGTTCCCAGCATTTACAGCGCCGCTCACTCGCCTCTGACACCTAGCAGTGCTTTCTAACTCATTCAATCTACCACCATGATCGCTCTGAGTCTATTATGTCCACTTGTGTACTAGGCGCCACTGAACTCCTCAACCATATCTCCCAGCAAATCGACTACCCACTGCTTTCTCATCATATCGCGACTCATTATACTCTACGCCTGCAGCTGTCACCTCACCGCACATTGCATACTTCTGTCGCATGCATACCTCTGTTATCTTAAGGTGATATAGATCGATAATCTCCGAGACGCCTAACCGTCAGATAATCGTCTCGCTTATATAGGCTCGATGCCGTGGTAGGACCTCAGCTGACTCCTTCGCATTCGCTTCGGGCTCGCTCTCATTTTCTAGTACTTATACTGAATTGTGCCAGCTCCAGCTCGCGCCGGCGCCGTCTAAAGTCTGTATGTAATTTACTTATTTATTCGCGCTTCCACCGCGCGCTCTCTGAGCTCTTCTCTCGGCGTACTATCCCCTGCTCCCCACAAGCCTTCTCGCTTGCTAACTAAAGTGCCTTCCTTTATATCTCTTCCGCTGCTATCTGCATCTACTAGACCTAGATAATAGATTCTAAGCCTTTCTATAGAATCCCTTCTTCTGAATTTCTTGTATTCATCCTCACACCTCTAATGCAAGAGTACCATAGGGCCTTTTCGCTTCGCTGTATAGCAATACTGTTGCTATCTTTCTTTCTCCTCATCTCATTATGTTCCACTCTGCGCCATAATCTCACCGTGCGTCATTGCTCTACTAGCACGTAGCAGTACACTCAATTGCAGATTTCGATTTCTCCCTGATGAACATATATTCGTCATGCAATGCTATGCGTCAATATTCACGTACTGCTCGCACATGGCGTTATTTTCACTCTTTTATCCCGCCTGGCCTATCGTCATCTACTACCTAGATGTCTCAGTTCACTCAGTATAACATCTTTGCATAGCCTATGCTCTACTTTAGCACAATCACATACGCTATGTTCCTTACCTCCTTCAATCTCGCTTTAAAAATATCCGCCTCTATTCTATCTTTCACGTTTGCCACCCAGCAATGAGTTCGCGACGATGTCCTCAGTCATCATCATTTCATAGTTGAGCGCTTATGCCCTCACTGTCTCCCCCACATAGGTTAGATGTGTCTTTACGCCCTCTTCTGCTCCCAGTTGTGCATTTATCTTTTTTTTCTTTACTTGATACTTCTACAAGAGTCTACACCGATATCAGAGACGAGTCACGGAGCAAAAGCTAATCAAGCGATACTGTGGACTCCGCGTGGGTCTCAGATCATAGCCAAACCCATCCCCCCTGCCGTGAGAGACTAACCCGCCCGCGCCAAGAGTAACGGTATACCGCCTACCGCAGCCTAATAACTGCGCCGCGCTCCCATCAGTACGACCACTCGGACGGCCCCGAGTGCGCGCCTCGTGTGACAAGCTCGCGTCTAAGTAGTGGTCCAAACGCGAGATCTTCAGACCGTCGAAACTTTCGTGCCGACGTCAGCCGACGCACAACGCAGAAGAATGCGATCAACCACGATAGAATCAACAGCAAGACCCAGCGCTCGACGTCGACAGACTGCTATACGAGAGAGTGACCTGCAGCCTCTCACTGCATGGTAGGCAGGAAAAGAAGGAAGCGGGCCAGCATGCGCTAGCGGCGTAGTAACTATAAATATATCGTCACGAGTGAGCGACACTGTTGTCGTCCTTATAGTCTACGACCGCAATAGCGACAGACGTATCCTATCCTCCTCATGTGCGTTCACTCCCTCGTGAGCAACCAACTCCCATCGAGCCGTCCCGCGTCGATAGTCTAATTACGCAGGATGTCGTGATGTATAAGATGGCTTCGGTCTCGGGTCAAACGGCCCGCCGCACGCTACCGATAGCACAGTATGCAACAGCCACATACTTTCCCACTCTTCATACTAGCAGTGACCACCGCTGTCCGCTCTCCGCCACGCGCCTCCCTGATGTACGTCCGAGATTCACATCTTAATCCTCACTCAGTGTGCCTAAGGTATAGGACCGCTCTCTCGCATCTACATAGTTAGTATCTGGGAGCAGCGAGATCGCAGAGAGTCGACCTATCCCATCTCATAACTCTCCACTGCGGCATCAATCGACTTTGCATTCTGTATGCATCAGAAGCGCAAGGCGATCAACGTGTCATATGTACAACTCTGGTAGACTCTGTGAGTGTGGCAGTCTCTTGGTCCCTCCATAAAGTGAGTCATCGATAACGCTGATACTCGGCGCGATCAAGCAGCTCACGTCAGCAGTCTGTTACGTAATGCGGTCCACCTAACTAGCAGTGCAGTCATGGTGTCGTCGTCGCTGCATCAGTCTACTCACTACACGCGCTGCAAGCATATGACATCCAGCATATCTATACATGCTCTGTGACGCGTGTCCTGCTCAGAGATCGTAACCTTAGAACGGCAATGAACTCACTCTGATAGTCAATCAGCTCTATCCTCAACTACAGTCATTGCGTCTGTGACTCGTAATGTCTCATGAGACAGGGGCGCTAATGAACTCAAGGATGTGTGAGTATCTACACGAGACGTCACATGCTCATCTGCGACTTCGTCCATATCTCTCTCTCCGCTACAAGTGTGTACGTCTGTGAGAGAGCATGTCTACTTAACTCTCTACTCTCGCTGTAACTGTCTAGATCTGTGCGTAGCTCGATAGATCTCTCAGCGCTGGCACCGAGGTACGCCGACGCGAGTCTCGACTGAGAGAACTAGAGACTCTACTAGCGACGGGATCTGCTATCGACCTATGACAGGAAGTATCTAGTGTCTCGAGTTATGCTAAGCTGCACATCTCTCGAGACTTAGGCCAGCTCTATCAGGCGACGATGTCTCAGTGTGGGACTTAGCTATCTAGCGTGCTATCTCTCTCGGTATAGCTCTAGTGCCCCTAGATCACAACACGACGTATTCTCTGCGCGCGCTATACTCTCTACTGCGAGCTAAATCGTGTGGTATGCAGGCAGATGCGCCATTAAGTGTTGCATCTGCTCTACGCATATGCTCGCGTGGCTCTCGCATGCTGCACACATCTCGTCAGCAGCGAGTGGCGTCCGAGCTTGCTGATCTCGCAGAGTGCGGACTACTGAGTACTCATCGAGAATATGCCGTGCTCGTTAGTCGACTATTCTCTCGCTGGAAGTGTTGCGCGTGAGATACGTGCCTGTCTGCGAGTCAGACGCTACATATAATCAGAGTGTATAGTCTCGCGAAGTATACAACACTAGATAGATCTACTCTCATCATCGTACTCAAGAAGCGACTACAGCGTGCTGCAGATTACCAGCTATGAGACTAAACTCACACATCGTCCTTAAATCCTATAAGCCGCGGAGACGTAAACGACTACGTCTCAGCCTCCGAATCGGTAATACCACCCCACCAACTCAGCCCATCTTCACACCACCTCGGATAATTGCGCGACTTGACGAGAAAAAGGCGTCAGACTACCACTACTGAGCACACACTGTCAACACGATTCAGTAGAAGAGGAGCCACTGTCGCAGCGGAGTCGCCAAAGAGAGAGTAGCGTCGCAGGAATCAGTGCGGAACCGTCAGCACTCGACTGAGACATGACAGTCATATACTCCGGAGATGCACCCCATGACATCTGCTACGTCTGGATCATGCTGTCGATACTGTTAGTCGCTCTCAATGTCCGCTGCTAAGTCATTCCACCCCGCTCAGTATCATCCTTATAATATTAATATGGTCTCAGAAAGATACCAAACCATAAATCGCTCACTCGCTCAATACGGTGCAAAGTTATTAATGACGACACTAGGACTAGACAACCCTCTGTACCGTGCGCCGAAGCCCAACCTCGAATGTGCTACTGTCGGATATACGTTATATACACATGCAATAGATGCGTAGCAAATCTCACGTTCTCTGACTCGACGACCGCTCAGATCTCACATACTAAGGGTTACTCAAACTGCAGTCTATCAGCGCGGTACGATAAGCAATCCTCAGTTCTGAGCCGAATCTCGTGAACAAGCATAACACTTTACGAAGGTCAGAGCGGCTTCATTTTTTCGGGAATAGGTTTGAGAACAGGTGCGTCGATAATCCCTATCCAGCATCACTGAGGGAGCAAAAAGTACGTACAGTATTCAACATAAGAGGTAAGATATAGAGCCTTGATCCCCGGGGACAGGGCAATGCTCGGAACACGAATGGCCTCAAAACTCGGGAGGCAATGCCAGCTCGCGAGGCGCACCCGTTCTACGATTCATAGATCTAAAGAGCAAGCCCCACTGTACCCAGATCAAAATGCTGAACAATCCAGGCTCCCAACAGAATTGTAGAGCTCATCCTTACGCAAGTGACGAAGTGAGGCGAAGGAGGGAATGCCAAATGTCCCAGATTGAGTTTATGCAGCCGACAATATATGTCTCCTGACTGCCGTCCGCGCCCGCGCATCGACAGCACGTTGCCCGGTTTCACCGCAGGTTTTGCGGAAGCTACTCGCGGACCGACTCTGACAACTCGCTATACGATCACGCACCTAACCGCGCGCGAATGCTCAGAGCGAACGATACCTCGCCGCATGCCGCATCAGCCGACGCTTGCCTTAGATAATGTCTTTTGGCTCGACAGTACCGTGACGCCAATGGCGCCTCTCTGACGTATAAAGTACGTACCTAGAGTGGCAATTCTAAACGTCCCCTAGCTTGAGATGTAGCACTCCACTAACAGACAGTGCCCAGCGAATGGACAGAGGTTTAGGCTCGTTATAGCCTCGTTACTAGAATAGAAATTTGCGACCTTGCCTCTCCATTTACTGTACGTACAGACGTTAGTGTATCTTATTGCGCTGCTAACGGTCATTAGATCTAGCCCTATAAATGAAACCGTAGTGTGTACTCGATAGAAGACATCCACCGCTGGAGGTCAGGAACGAGACAATCTTTCTTGCCGCTCCGCGTATAAGAGCTCCGTCTCTGTACTCCTAGCACATCTGCACATCGTAGGACTGGAGCAAATGAGTTAAGCCTAGGAGACGAGCCATCGACCGATGGCGCACTCTGGTTGATGAAGGCACGCTCCGCCAGCACAGACAACTTATCTATGGTTCGTGTAACCAGCAAGCTAGGGCGACTAACATCACGCAATACGAAGTTGCGTGAACACTCTAAGTCTGCTACTCATTATCCTCAGACTTTCACACTAGCTTAAACATACGGATACCCTTAGTGCAGGGGATCCGAAGAGAGCGTCAGTCAGAGAATCACCAGACTACGTCCTTCCCCTTAATCATTATAGTTAGGCCGTCAGAAGCGGACGCAGAGACCAAGCCCCAATCAGCCCCCGATCAACGAGTTGCCAGAAAAAAAAGATAAGGCAGGATGGAGCTTTGGAGAGAAAGTATTAAAGATAAGAGATATAAGGTTGTGGTTACAGATCTTACTAGATAAGAGAGAAGCAGGTGTCTATGTATATTTACTATTGAAGATGAGAAGGCTAGTAGGTAGACAACAATAGGTCATAGTGGTTCAAACTCGAATGGTTCAGACGCATCTCGTCGAGCTACGTACAATGTACTTTACAACTGTGGCGTCTGCCGTGGTCGATACTCCAAGTTAAACATAGGAAAGAATAGGTGTGTATATGTCTGTCGCGTGTATTCTACTATATGCTTGCGTAACTTATGTAACTTTATAGAGTGCTCGCAGATCGATGGTATGCAGTACTAGCTTGAGTATGATTTCGTAGCGTCCAGTTTCCACCTCATCTGATAGTCCTAAAATCAGATACTGACGAAGATGATCCCATATCAATTTTCAGTGTTGTGTTACATTGAAATCCTCTCGCATAATAGCTATGAAACATAATCTATCAATATTATGTGGACCTTATTGAGAAATATATTATACTCAGTCTCGTTGAGATGGTAGTAAGATATTCAAAGAAAGAGTGAAATCTGTTTCTGTTAGGAGAACAGTAGCAGAAGCACAAGATTAAATTGTAGATAAGAAGGAAAGAAAGTATTTGTGAGCAACTGGGGACA
>JABUQX010060846.1:0-12500 GCA_015478945.1 Trachelipus rathkii | reverse complement strand
CTAACTCAACTTTCACAATTTTCAAAAAGAACTGGCAAAGAATTTTCGCTACACATCGAAATCTAAGTCTACCTGCTCCCAGCAAACAAACAAACGACTCCTACTCTCTACATAAAGCCACATATAACCTCACCAAAGTAGTCCAGAAAGCCTCCAACATTTACATACCAAAAGGCCACAGAAAACGTTACAATTCTTCACTAACACCTGAAATCTGTAACTTAATAAAACAAAGAAACATCATTCGACAATAACAAATATATACCCCAGATCTGACCGCACAAATAAACTCCTTAAATATCAAGATCTCCAACCTCATCACTCATAAAACAGAAAAATTTAAGAAACACTTTACGGAAAACATGGGCAGACCTGAATAGAGAAGAACATGGCAAATAATAAAATGTCTCCACAACTTCCACAAATAAAGCTTTAACAGGACACAACAACTCCCTCCTCTCCTCTAAACAGCACTGCAACATCCTCGCACAACACTATTTCAATATATCCAACAAACCCACACATGCAAATAATTGAAGAATAATACACAAACCCAAAACAATACAACTAGAAGAAATAAATCAACTTATTAAAATCCTTAAAAATTCCTCTGCTACTGGCCCAGACAACACCTCTAATATACACATAAAACACTTTGGCCAACTACTATATCATTCATCACGGATATATTCAGTAAATCCTGGTCTCTCAACTATATCCCTCCACACTGGAAAAAAGCAATTATTATAAATAAATTAAAACCTAGAAAAGATCCCAAACTCCCGTCTTCTTACAAACCCATATCCCTCCACTCCTGTTTGTGCAAACTAATGGAGAAAATCATACTTACTAAAATTCAAACTACCTTATTATCCTCAAATCATCAGCAAGGTTTTAAAAAACCTCTCTACCTCAACAGCTATAACTAACATAACACAAAACATTGCAAATAGATTAAACAAAACAACCTCCCACAGAACAATATTCCTTGTCATATTCCTTGTCATAAAGCCTTTGACACAATACCCAGACACATTCTCATCCAAAATATTCTAAACTCTCCCTTCCATAACAATTACAAAAAATGGTTATCCAATTTTATATCTGGACGCACAGCTTAAGTATCCAGCAAGCACCAATACTCAAAAACGGTAAAATTAAGAAATGGAGTCCCTCAGGGTGTCATCTTATCCCCATTTCTGTTCAACCTATTTACAGCCGATATCCATACCCACTAAACTCTCAATTCAAAAATAATAACCTAAGCAGACAATATAACTATAACCATATCAGACCCCTCAGTACCCACTGCCACAAACATCACTCAGACTTACCTAAGTTGCCTAGAAGCTTTGTTATTATCCAACAGAATGTCGACCTCTACAGAGAAGTCATATATCACCTTGATCACCACTGACAGACACCAATCACCCCTCTACCTACAAGTAACCCTAAACAACTCCAATCATTTCCCTAAACAGATCATTACCAAAATTTAACTTCGGAAATAAACGCTTATCTCTGTATATCTATTTACCAAATTAAAACACAGCTTTCACCTACTATACAACGCCACATTATCACATTCACAATGAAAGTCATAAGTATAGCATAGCACAGACAAGAAATTATAATGTCCTACATATTTCTTGCAACCTTTATCCCACACAAAATATGTTTTAGTAATTAAGAAACAACCTCCATCCACTGTCGAACAATACAAATATCCAAACAATTACACCTAAAGAACATCTATCATTATTATACTTAGATCAAAACAGCTAAATGATACACTTTTCACTTATAACTTCACTACCCCTGTTCACACTAATAAAATAAACAACAAAAGAATATAAAACAAACTTTTTGGTTACTATCATCTGCACAGACGTAACATTATTATTACATAGTTGAACATAAAAACACCCATCCAGCCATCACATGAAGATACACGAATAACCAAGCCATTTCTTAGATCATGCTTGATATGTATATTGAAGAAATAATATATATAACAGCTTAGGATTTCTTCGATTCTTATCTCACCTCATGTCATAACTACTTTACAAGAACACCACGTTTTATAATCCTCTCTTCCCTCTTTATGCTGTTCCGGAATACTAATTATTGGCTGAAACTTCATTTATGTCGCCATCCCCACATACACACACAAATAATATATATCCTTATCTCTACTCAAGGACATATTCATATATATTTTACACGCGCAACCGATAGGTTACAATGAGCAGCCGCTCGACAACTAAGCCCCTAATCATTAACATACACACGGACCTAAGGTCAGCCCCCAGCCACCGCCCGAGTATATCCCTGCACCAAGGCACACTCCACACGGAAGATGCAAATCTCCCTTTCTTAGATTGAGATCCGGGCATCTTCCCGGCACTCCTCACAGAATTATAAACACTACAGATTCCAGACCTCCCATAAAAAAACTCCCACAATTCCGCCAAACTCTGCAAGGGTTGCTTAACAACATCATATATTATATATATAATATATATATATATATATATATAAATACATTATAATATATTAATAGCTCAACCTAATAAGTATAATTACCATATATAAACGGTGATATATTTTTGTTTCTTATCTTTAAGTAAATACATACTGAAGCTTTTTAACATCATAGCTATTTAGTATAAATAATATATATAATATTATATGCAAAATATTATAATATTAGTAATATTAAAAATAACAATATATAATGATATCTGTGTAGATTTATAAAAGCTGTAATTAATAACATTAAATATAGGTTTTATATTATATTTATAAAATAATCATTTCTATATAAGTATTTTTATTTAAATAACTACATAAGTAATTATATATTCACTAGTTAACTACTTATATATATTATTATCGTAATGATTAACTATAAAAATAATTTTTATAATAGTTATTTTTAAATATTACGGTGTAGGTTATTTCTTATTATTTAATATTATTAAATTAAATTAATCATATATTAATATATATATTATATATACTAAATTACCTATTATATATATATATCTCGAGAGAATAACTTTATACTATCACTATATATTATATTATTGGTGAATCAGCATTACTATTACTCACTTAACATGAGATAATTAACGAAATACTGACGCCTTACATGCTCGATACGCTGAAGTTGTGAAAATGCAATGAAATTATATACTTACTGTGGAGGGTAAATATCTAATAAGATGTATTTAAGGAATAAGTACCTTTTTTATGTAAACTACACGGCGATTTAAATACCTAAATAATAATAATAATTCTAGAATATTATTCATAATCTGAACGTAGTTGTCAATTCTTCGTGCATAATCCTAAATTTAAGTGAATAATAGGGTAATAATAATAATAATAAATAATCAATATAATAATAGATAATAATGAAAACAATATAAAATTAGAGAACTCATTTCCACAAAATGGATAAGAATAATAATAATAATAATACATAATAACACTATTATTATTGAGGGTGCAGACTTGAGCATAATAAATTAATATTATTCCACTTAAATAATAGTAATAATAATCACCATAAATATGTGAATCGTTTTATTTATTTCCATTGCTTTTTTGAGTGAAATAGTGTTTTACGAATAAGGATTTATTTTATATATATAAATAATAAATAATAATATATATCACTCAACATGATAACACTCATGAACTTGGAATAGTAATCAAGTAATTAAAAAAATACCGTTAAATAGATGTACAGGTGTAAATATGTAAGGGAAATAATGTGTTTTTACCACTTTACTGTATGTTGTGGGATTTGGGGTGTCTCGGAGATGGTAATGATAATCCAATTTATATGCTTAATTATCGAGACTAAAAATAATATACGTAATTCGTAATGTGAATATTAAATTGGTGATCGAAAGAGATTATATTAGTTAATCGTCTTTTTTGAAAAATTAACGGTTTTGTTATTCTTGTGTAGGAGCTTGTAGTAGTAGAAGCAGGATGTGTATTTGTTAATTTATGCTTAGAGTATCATCAACTCAAAAGTGATCATTTATAATAAATTATTCTATTTTTATATAATGCAAATTGTTTTGGTGTTATATTAGCTGTGATAGTATAGTGTGATATTTGTGTATGCTCGAGTGATGTCATCAGTTATTCTTGATTTGTTATTAAATAGTGTTTTTAAATTTTTTAGCCCTAGTTTTTAATATTATAGAATTTCATTATATTTAGTTTATATATGGCTCTACATGAAGAAATAATTTGATCTTCTCACAAGACACACTAGAATACAGATCAATACATTATCAGCAATAGGTCTCATAAGTCAGGTAACTGTCACTCAGGAGCATCAAGCCATGAAGCCCCACCCGCAAAAGGCAGCCAACTCCGCACCCGCAGGTCCACAAGAGAGGGTCCGCCAAGTTAGCAACTGGTCGGGTGGGAGACGCTGTGGGGTAGCATATTCTCTCCCCTTCGGGCTTGGCTCCGTGCTGCGTCCCGCGACGTTAAACGAAGTAACCCACGCCCCTAATAGATTAGGGCTGCCGCTGAGAGCGTCCGGTGTCTCTCTATCTGGTACATACTATATACTGCTCACGCTAGTTCATACTCCGCGTACCTATATGATATAGCTATACTAGCGGTGGGTAGCTACCGCAGGCGCAATTAAATTTATTTCACTGTACTATATATTTACTACCTAGTATAGGAGCCCTATATATATATATATATATATATATATAACTATAGATTATAGTATATATATAATATACGCACGTTAGGGTCACTTAGTGGGGTGTACCGGCACACTCAACTGAAGCACTGTTTCCGTTCGCGGGGCCGAGAACTTCATGGTTTTACATCTCTAATGAACTGTTCTTTAGCTATAAAGACAATGTAAAAAACAATACATTCTAAACACAACTTTTAATATAAAATGCTTATATATATATAATATAGTTAGCGTACGGATGATATAAAATTGAGAATTAATATTAAATATATATTACTGCCGAAATATAAAAACTTAAAAATCTTTATTAAAATCTTAATCTATTATTTTTTCTTTAGTCTATTTGAATATAATTGATTATATAAATTAATGTATAATATTATAAAGGTAAATATATATATATAAACATATATATATTACTAAATATATATTATATATATATATATATAATATATATTTTTATTTCTTCAATATTAAACCAAGTCATTAAAGCTATATTTGCCGAAATTAAAAACTTAAAAATCTTTTTTAAATTGTCTATGTTTTAGTTGTTATGATGAGTATGAGTGTTAATGAGTTGTCTTATGGTGCGTGCTGTGGCGTAAGTCGGTTACAAACTCGACTCAATTGTGTACACTGGTTGCGCTCACACGTGTGCATAGACTAGGGTCAGATATGGATTTAATCCCAGCAAGTGTGGTGTGTGTTGAAGGATATCAGGGTGAGACTTACAAAAACAAGGAGATTAAAGTAGTATATTTACGATGCATTTTTTACATTGATGTGCAATTTAAATGTTGACAGGGTTGCATTTTGGCTATTGTTGAATTTTGGGGAGTAAAAATATGTCCTTCAATTATTTTGGAAAGATGATTCATCAAGATGAACACTAAAGCATAGCGTGTTTGAGACCCGCTACGCCGAGTGCGAGAGGGAAGCGATCACAGAGTATATATGCTTCTTAATGACTGTGTGAGCAGTAGAGCACATGCATAATTGCTCGATACGGCGATTCTTTTTTGTCTCGTTTCGTTGAGAACGGTAATGCTGGTAGGATAATCAAAGACACCTTTCAAACGCGGTTCACAATTGCAATACACTAGCGACTGGAGGTCGCAGGGGTCGACAATTCCAGCTATTAGAAGTGTTAGAAAGATATCAGGGGGTACTATATTACAAATATATTATATATATATTATATAATCATAGACCTTCATGTGACGACGAACGTAGCGCAAATATAGCTATTACAAAAATATAAAGTACTGAAGGCTATAATATATAAATATCAAATAATGTGTTATATGTAAGTGGATCAAAAATATCTAGAGTGGGTTGGTAGTATATATTAGTATATATATTAGTTGTTGGTGAATTATGTGTGTGGTATTAGTATATATATATGTGGGGGTAATATTAGTGAGTAGTATGCATATATATATATAATACTATATATATAGTGTTATCTTAATTAATACAATTAAAATATATAATTATATATATAAGTATATATATAATCAAGGATACTAATCGTTCTAACAATTTAATATTTCCATATTATATTTACATATTTAATATATATATATATAATATAATAATATATATAATATATAATATATTAATAGTTTAACAGATTATTGATAAAGATATATTGATTTCTCATTAATTGATTAACTAAGAACTATGTCATATAATAAATAACCGTCGACAAAATTGTTTTAAATTGGCATCCATCATTTGTAAAGATTTTTTTTATTATTAATAATGGTTTAGCACAAAATTTTTAAATATAAGTGTATAAATATGCCCAACAAGAATAAGGAGGAAGATTAACTGAGGATCGGGGGTCAACGTCAGAGGAGAATCGATTGTAGATTACGATGCCTACTGTCATTGAAACAAAGTTGGAAAATCGATTGTTCCCGAGAGTGAGAATGATTTGGTAAGAGCTGGCTAGATCTTGGATAGTAAATAGGGAGAATCCTGGATTTTTCTAGAGACGGAAACTGAAAACACCTCAATAGGCGAAAATTCGAAAGCCGTGAAACAAGTGTAGTCTTGAGGGAATTTCTTCCCCCAAAAAGTTTGCCATATCAATGACCCCAATTATATACAAGCACACACTAAAAATAATAAATTTATTAATAGCAATGAATAACGCAGCCATTCAAACAATACTGACGATCACTTGAATGACCATCTTTAACCAAAATAATCTTATTTCTAGTAGTAAATATTTTTTTTTTAGAGAGATGATGTTACCAACTAAATACAGTAAATTGAGATCAACAGTATAATAGAAAAGTTATCTAAGGCTGAGTCAGATATCAATTTACTACAGATATATGGATAAGCTAAATATTCAAACAAGTCAATTATATTTTACTTTAATTTCTTATTTATTGGCTTACGAGCCAGTTTGAATAATTGGACTATGTATTCCATTGCAATATATAAGTAAATTATAAGGTTAATATCATATATATATTAAACTATATATATATAATATATATATAACTACTATATAATTATATAACATAAAAAAAAAAAAAAAAATATATATATTATATAGTAATATATATATATATTATATATACTATATATATATAGTATTAATTTTTTGATTTTAAATTTGAATTTAATGGAGCATCTTAGTAATTCGTCCATATTTGAGATAATTAATTGGGAGTACAAAACTTTATTTGCAATATACTGTACGGTATGTATTATTACACTGTGGTTATTTGTCCCAAGGCCTATCCAGTTAATGTTTTGTTAAACAGATGGGCTATAGGTTATGTAAAATAAATAAACCTTCCAGCAATTTTTTTAATTATCAAGTACATTTAGTAATTCCGGTTCCGGCCCCACAAAAAAAATTCGGCCGGAACCGGAACCGAAAAAAATGTAAAATTCCGGCCGGACCAGAATTCGCGGTAGCACCTCTAATATATATATAATATATATATAACTATATATATATATAAGAGTCTGAAAGGTTAGCTTATACGTTATATAAGCATATTAATCTATATAAATTTTATATATATAATATATATATAATAGTATATAATATTAATATATATATATATTGTAATAATTATATGAAGCTTTGAAATTAGTGCTTTTACCTGGTATTCCACCTATGTATAATGGAGCTTCAGCCAAAATCTTTGGGAGATTATTAGATCCATTAAATCCGTAAGCTTCTGGGTACGAATCAACTTTAAGAGTTAAAGAATCTTTAATATAATGAGCTTTTACAATATGCCATCGATTATCACAAAGAGTAAAAATATTTGGATGAGAAACTCTTGCACTGAATGGGTGACTGTGACCAATATTAACTGATAGTAGAACCTGAAAATAATATACATATAGAACTATATATTTTCATAATTCAATACTTATTTTACAATACCCATAACGTTTCTTATTTTAATATTTTAATTATTATTAGTAGGTCCGTTAAAATTTGTTTTAAAACAAGTTCTTGAGAACAAATGCACATTCGCGCTCGTATGTGTTTATGAAAAAGGTAAGTTCTTCAAATTTCGGGTATTCACCACGACATTTCCATTGAAACTAATTTTACTAGCTATGTATATGATGAATAATTACAACGCGAACAATGTTTACATTCTTAATTTTTTATTTTTAAAAAGTGAATCAAACTTTTAAATTTAAGTATTTCATTAGGTGAACGAAATTTAATCCTGGTTTTGGTTACAAAAATTATGTTTCATATTAATCTGGCAACATGGATGCTAATGGAATCTTTTTGACCATATACAGTTTACTCGTTTGGCTCATTCTTTTAACACTGAATATGGGAAAAATAATAAGTAGTATAGTTATTATCAACAAGAAAACTACACAGTACGATATGAATTCCTCTGGGAACCTGAAGGTGTGATGGGGTTCATACCTCTCCTCATTTTGAGTTTTGAAAGCTATCGGAAAACCAAATCCATAATTTTATATTTGCTTCACATAATGACGTCCAATGAAATGAACACCTGCCAGGTAAGGTTACTTATTTTAAAATGAAGAATTTTAATAAAACGTTCAACTATTTTCTTAATCTTTTCCGTTTGCAATTTTTTTTCAACGTTAACCTAATCAACTTTAACTTTAAATCTTAAAGTCTGGACTAAAGGTTTGTGTAGTAAGAATAAAAAATGGGACCCCTCAGTTGGGATATGTTTCAAAGATCTTCAAATTTCGCTGTTAATAATTATAAAAAAAAAAGCAAAAGGTAAAGCGATAGGTTGCGCCACACTAATGTTCCCTCTAAGAGGCAAGACTGAATTGCCGCAAACAAGTTTTAAAAGTTTCATATAAAGGAAAATGAAAAACAAATATTGACCTCCATATCGCAATTGTTCGAGTAGCATCATCTGATCAGTTGGTATATATATAGTATATATATATATATATATATATACATTATGTTTATCATAAAATATATATATTATATATATATATTTTGTTATATAGATATATATATTATATTTTTGTTATTATATACATATATATATATATATAATATATTGCAACTGATCAGTATGATGCTAACTAAGAACAATTGCGATATGGAGGTCAATATTTTTATTTTTTACATTTTCCTTTATATGAAACTATTTAAAACTTTGTTTTGCTACAACTTACAACACACAACACACAACACACATATATAATAAATATATATATAAATATATTCTATAAATATAATATATATATATATATAATATAAATTAACACCAAAATATAGGTAAATATTATAGTGGTTATATGTATACATCAATTATTTAATAGACAGGGTTGGCAAAAAAAACACTTTTTTGAAAAGCCCAGTGGGATCCCGGTTTTTTTCAGGTTTTTTGCATCTAAAAACGCCGAAACAAAACCGGGAAATTTTGGGTTTTTTTCCATTTTTTCCTTTCCTTTTCGAAAGAAAACAAATAAATTCAATTATCATAATAAGATTTCATATTAATTTAATTGTTTTCAATTTTGTTGTTATTTTTTAAGATTCTGATTATAAAGTAAATGCAAAGACTCTTGGAATCCCAGATGAGAAAACTAGGGAAGAATGAACTGAGTTCTGAAAACGTCTAACGGCACAGGCAAAGTATAAAATGTAAATATTAAGCAGTGATACAATTAGGCAATAAAATTGAAAGAAAAGTTGGATTGGTAAAAATACTTGTATAGAGCTTCGTTCAATAATTCTGGAAGATGCAATAGTGAATCCAGTTGCTAATACAATTCGTTGAAAAGTAATGGATCTTACAGATGTAGAAGAAAGGAATTCATCTAATTTTCGATGGGCTGCAAGACATTAAACAATGAAAACATGGTTATCTGTATCTGACACCATCAGAAACTGAAAAGAAGTTGGTCTAAATATAATCCATTTAAAATTGAACTGCACAAAAAAGAATTCTTGAACAAAAATATCAGTTTTTTTTTATGCTAACAAGGTCTCATCTAATTTTTAAGTGTTGAATTGAGTAACTTTGTTGAAATGATACAAACCTTAAGACCTGGTTACTCCTCACCATCTCGAAAAGAAATCTATCAGGTCCACTTTTGGACACTATATATATGTATATTTATTATATATATATATATATATATATTATATATATATATATATATACTATATATATATTTATATAATAATTCTATATATATATATATATATATATATATATATATATATATATATAATATATATATTTAATAATATAATATATATATATATCGCTATATATAAATATATATATATATATATATATATACGGTATATCTATAAAAATAAATATAATATATTATATATAAAAATAGTTATTATATATATATATATATTAAGTGGAAAAGGAGTGTCCGCAAAAAAAAATCAAGAATTAGAATGTAAATCATATATCTGAAAATTTGATCTCACTAAGATCGCTTGACTTTACAGTAAAAAATACTCTATTTAAAAATTTGAAGTAAAAAAAAAATAACATTTAAAATGTGAACACATGGGCAAAAAGAAAGTTGAGCGCGGGCTAATGTAAACTGTAGCGGGGTGTCAGTTGTGCTGTAGACGTTAAAGGTGTTGGTTGTGTCAAAATTTACGTGCTTGTCGTGTCATAATTATTTAAATTTCTTATGTAGAATGTCTCAATCACGTCAAAAAAGATCGGATACACATGTTTGGCAAATAGTTACCCACGAAGGCCAAACAGGATGTTTTAAACAAGATTAGAAAGACATATCATACAGATCACTTTTAAAATTGATATCAAGGAGAAGTCAAATACAACAAATTGAAAAAGAGACAATCTTTAAAGAAAGCTTAAAAATGATTTAATTTGATAATCGTACACGAGTTGCAAACCAATGAAAATAATCAAAGGAAGAAGATAGAGTTTTTCTTAAAGCTCCTCAGAGAGAAAAAGGTAGCCGAGGGTATATGAATAATGTGGATAAAAAATATAACTGGGGTAAAAAGACAAGAAAGAAAGCTTAAAAGGGAAGAACCAGAAAGTAATAGAATTAAAAGGGAAGTTGTCGGCAGGAGGAACAATATACGTTTCTGCATAGCATGTACTAAGAGTGGATGGTGTAGTTCCTCTCGCCAGTGAGAACCTCCAACCTGGACCCGTCCACAGTTCAAACCATGTAAAAGTTTCAAAAGGAACGTCTAAAATCATAACACTGACTTAGGCAAAATGGCTTTGATAGATCGAAAACTTGAAGGTTGTCGGCGTGCGACATGTTAGTAGTAAACAGCTCTGCAAATATGCTTGGGAAAAAAGTTGATAATATTGTATTAGCAGAAGTACATTATGGCGGCGAAAGTCTGACTTTCGTAAAGTAATTGCTGAGGATATTAAACAAACATTTCTTGGTGGTTTATTGACATCTGTACACTGGGAATGGTAAGTTATTGTTGGATGTAACCGGAGAAGACAAGGTTGAACGTTTTGCGATCGTCGTACATGGTGGCGGGAAATCAAAGTTGCTGGGTGTTCCAAAACTTTTGAGAGGAACCGGTGCAAATGTTGCAGAAGTTGTAGTACATTGCCTAAAAGATTGTAATTTGGAAGATAACATAGTAGGAATGTGTTTTGACAAAACAGCAAGCAATACCGGAACCAGAAGTGGGGCTTGTAGGATTATGAAAGAGAAGCTGAAAAGAAGTCTTCTGGCCTTTTCATGTCAACATCATATTCAGAATAGTCATATCTTGCTGCTTTCCAGCAAATGTTACTGTATTCCAATCAGGACAGACAGACATTGACCTATTCAAACGTTTCCAGAAATTTTGAAAAAAAATTAATAAGAAAAGATGAAGCTAGTGAGTATTATCATTCATGTACAAGAAATGTCTTAGCTTTTTTTGTAGTGAGCAGTTTAAAGAAAAGCATCCCACGGGAAGATTATAGAGAACTATTGGAGCTCACAGTTGTTTATTTATGTGGGAACCTTGAGAAACGGGTTTCTTTTCGTAAACCTGGTGCTCTCTACATCGAACAGGATGGATGTCACGAGTCATTTATTCATTGAAAATAGTCTTGTTTAGGTCGCAGTTTAATATGACTGAGCAAGAAGCAGCTGCAATGACAAGATTTGCGAACTTTGTTGTAAGGTTTTATGATCCAAATTGGTTTTCAGCCCCATCAGCAGCTTCAGCCCCAAGAAATGACTTGAAATACCTTCAAGAGCTGGAATGCTGTGACGATTATGAATTATCAGTAGT
>JABUQX010060845.1:0-42722 GCA_015478945.1 Trachelipus rathkii | reverse complement strand
TTCACCCAGTGGCACCGAGAAGCCGCCGACCGTTCCTGCCGATCTTTGCCGGTAATTTAACAAAAACTTTTTACGTTAAAAAAAAAAAAAAAAAAAAAAAAAAAAAAAAAAAAAAAAAAAAAAAAAAAAAAAAAAAAAAAAAAAAAAAAAAAAAAAAAAAAAAAAAAAAAAAAAAAAAAAAAAAAAAAAAAAAAAATTAAAAAAAAAAAAAAGAAGGAAAAAAAAAAAAAAAAAAAAAGTAAAAAAAAAAAAAAAAAAAAAAAAAAAAGTTAAATCCCATCCCTAGAATTTATTTCCCGGCTCTGATTCCAAAAATTTAATTTTCTTTTTACTGTAGGACACCTGCCGTCGTTGCTACAATACTGTCGATAGCAATAAAATAAATCCTGAGAATCTAGAATTTAGGATCTACTAGAAAGATAAAATAAAAATATATTTTATTTTTTATTATAATATATATATAATAATCGATATATATATATATATATATATATATATATATTTAAATATATATACATAATATATAAATTTTATTTATATTAAAGATATTACAAAGTTTAAGATATATTTATAATAAAACTTAGTGGTGGACACAAATAATAATTATTTTAGGTTGAAATAAACTAAAAAATTAAATAAAATGAGGAGGAAAAATTTTGAAAAAGATTAATCAATTGAAGCTGAAAAAGATAAAAGTAATGTTCTTTATAGCAAATTTCAAATTCTAATTTTCTTTAACCTAAAATAAAAAATTTATTTCAAAACTTTCCAATACTAAATTATTTTGTGAGAACCACAGTTTACTTAAGGTCCATTATTATTATTATTATATTAATATATTTAGTATTATTATTATGTATTATTTTTCATTATTATTATTATTATTTATTATATTATTATTATTATATTTTATAATTTTATATTATTATTTTATTTAGTAGTAGTATAGTAATAGTATATAGTAGTAGTAAGTTAGTAGTATAGTAGTATAGTGTATAGTAGTACGTAGTTTTAGATAGTAGTTAAGTAGAATAGTAATAACCCAATTAATTTATATGTTTTAAACTGTGCAGAAAAGGAATGATTGCTAACCTCCTTAACAGTTAAAAAATATATTTGACTTTCTCTCATCTGAGGATTTAACAAAATTAATGTTGGAGTTTATATACAATTTTCAGATATTTAAAAATACAGTAGACGAAAATTTTTATTATAAAATAATTGTGGTACAATGCTGAAAAAAATTGTTTGTTCTTATACCTGCTTTGTAGTAATTCTTCTAAATATGAACTATTTTTGAGTGTTTAAAACTCTAATGAAAATTAGAATTAATTGCGAAATGCCATATTAGGTTAGGAGTGGTGCTGTTGGCCGAGCTCACCGAGTGCGGGTTGCCATAGTGTATTAATACGAATTATCTTGGCGGTGTGGTATGGTTCGCATTGATATTTTCAGGTGACCCTGGGTGAGGGCCGTTGTGGCGCACTGTAATTGCAGCCGCACCATTTTCCAGACGTATGTCCGAGAATTCAAATAAGAAAATGAAAGTAGAAAAAGAAAATGATTATACAGAGATATATATTATATATAATATAATATAATATATATATATATATATATATATATATATATATATATATAATATATATATATAATATATTTATATATATATATATATATATATATAATATATATATTAAATGATATATATATATATATTATATATATATTAATTATATAATATAATATATATGATAATTGAGGGAATAATATTATAATGTTATAAAATTAGCAAGGTGAATTGCCAAAATTATAAGTCAAATAATATTTAATGGATACTAAGGTATTTAATATATTACCACTTTACAGTAAATGTATCTTATCTAATTGCATTAATAGGCATAAAAACTCAAGTAAGCTCTATCTCCAACTCATGTTCTAAATAATTTATTAGGGACAATAATATGTTAAATATATATTTAAATAATATTAATTCTTACATAATATATATAATATGAATGAATATATGTATAATACTGATTTAATATATAATTTACGTAGTTAAAGTAGTTAGTATAGTTATAAAAAAAAATAAAATAAAAAATAATAAAAATATTATAATATATATTAAAATATATTATATGAAATTTTGTCCTATAAGCCATATCTATTCTATATTCTATCTTATATTTACTTATATTTATACTGTTTATTGAAACTAATTTCTAAGATAATAATCTGATAATCTAGGGTTTTAATTACTTTAATTTTTATAAGATATTATAGATTAATTATATATAGGATATAGATATATGTGTGAGTAGATGGATTATATATTATTATGATATATTTATATAGTAGTATATTTATTATGTGAATAGAGTTTATATATATATAGTATAATATGTTAATATATATATAATATTAATATATAGTGACATATAAGGAATAGAAATAGTGTGTGAGGTATATTATTTATTGGAATAATATGTGTTCCGTAATAAAAATATAATATGACAATGAAAATTGAGAGATGAACGTCATTGACCGGAAAATAATAAAGGGTTAGCAGTTTGCTAGCAGATAATACCAGTAACTTCATAGTAGGTATCGAGGCCGTCTCAATGAGTTATATATATATAATATAAAGAGTATATTATACATATAATATATAGTAGTGATATATAGATATTTTTTTGTGTGATTATATATATATATTAATTCAACTAAATATCACCACATATTATACTATATATATATATAGTATATAGAGAAATAATTAGTATATATATATTATATTAATATTATAATTAATATATATATATATAGATAATATATAGTAATTATGGTAATATATATATAATGTATATGTAATATAATATATAATATATAATAAAGATATATATGAATATATAATATATATTTAGATTTTGATATAATATATATATAATTAATATATGATATATATATAGATATAAGATAAGATGATATTATAATATACTTAAACCATAAGGGTATAAGGTAATAGCTACTAATTTGTACTAATATGGGTATAGTATTAATCTATTGAGTATATATGACTAACAGAATATATAAAATACTCATCCTTAATCAATGGGCGTCCGACACACGATAGGGGCCAGTGGAGGTGGCACTTGCCACCCACCCCAACTAGGAACTCTCGTGCTCTGAAGGTTTTCTCGTGTAAGATCACAGGCCGTGATTGGAGTAGGAATATTATGCGTAACCTACTATGATAAAACCTACCTAGTTCCCTTAGGTATGACTCCAAAGTACTACGTATATAATTAGATACTATCTTTTGATATATAGATGTGGCGCCAAGTCCCATATATAATATAATATATATATATAATATATATATATATAATATATATATATGATATATTATATGATGGTATCTCGAGATTTTAAGTGTAATAATAGGGGGCCAAAGCATGTAATATATATAATTAAGGGGCCTCCCCCTGTATAATATATATAAATTATATATTATATAGTTAATATAAGATATATATATATAATATATATAATATATAATTATTTAATATAATTATATAATTAATTATAAATATAAATAATTATTATATAATATAATATAAATAGTAATATATAGTATATATATATATAGCACAAGGAGAGTATGAAATATATTATGATAAAAATAAACCCCTTAAGTAATTTCACTCTGCTGGATTGAAACCTGCGGCCCTAGAGATTGAAATTACTTAACGGGTTTGTTATCAATACCTATTCAACACTTCGCGTGTATTAGAGGTTGAGAAGGATAATTATGACAGTATTATGCTTATCAATATTAACAGTATATATATTATATATTTACATAAATATATAAAACATTTGAATTTTTTGGAAAAGTGAAAAATTGATATATATTTTTTTCCTAACTGTATCCGATCACATCAAATTTTCAGGGCTTGTATAATCGGGCGAGATGCATCTTTTTTACCGTAGATAAAGCATAACAATCAAAATGAATTTTTTTAAAATTTCCAAAAAATTTTTTTTTTTTGATAAATTTAGTGTCTCAGAACAATTACACAACACTACAGTGTCATTTATATCAGATGAAGAAAAATTAGTGCTAAGTAGGAAAGAAAATGTGCATCTCTCTCCCCGGAAATACTACTTATTGCCCTGAAAAAATTTCTCCACTTCGCCATAGAACAGTAGAAATACAAAAATTATTCGCAATTTATTCATTTAAAATCCATAAAAAAGTGGGTTTGGAAATTGGAGAACGCTGTTTAGAATACAGAACTCAAGAAAAAATCGAAAAAAAAAAAAAAAAAAAAAAAACATTGTGACTATTGTATAGGTAATGGACCCCCATCTATGCATATATTTCAAGTTTGAAGTTAATTTCTGAAAAAATTAATATTTGGAAGTTGATATTAGTAGAATAAAGTGATCAAAACATTGGTTTTGAAAAATTTAGAAAATTCTAAAATGACTACTAAGATACGAAAAACCACCCATGAAACAATACGTTAAATAGAGCGCAAATAAGAGCTAGTGATATCTGGGTTAGTTAATGCTATGGAGAGTTCTAAAGATTCTGCTGAATTATTCCAGATTTATATGACCGAAAGACCCAAGATTAAATTCGCGTTCAATTATCTAGAAAAATAGACTATACTTTATATATAAACTATATTAGGATGATTAACATTGTTTAAATAAGATGGACATTAGCAGAACTTTTACCATTTAGTGTGCATCTCTATCATTTAAACCAAAAAAATTATTGGGTAGGGAGCTACCCATACCCCGCCTACCCTATGTATACGCCCATGATATATATATAATATGCTGGCTTAATTAAATATATACTTATATATAATATATCGAGAGTATATATAGTGACTCGTCCCTAGTCTATAATTGATTTCACTTAACCAGTTTAAAAAAATAATAAAAAAAAATTTTTTATGATATAATAAAATAAAGAATTAATCTAAAAAGTGACCATGATATTAATAAATAAATAAAACAAATCTATGTATTACTTAGCTCTACCTAGCTAATAATTGAGTAGGTTATTTTATACCTAACATACTAGTGGAACACATATGCTAATATTGGCTCAACAGATCAATTAGCGTATATTATGATCATTAATGTTCATGAGTTCTATTATTTGGACTGACTTTTGTTAAGGGGTTAATACTGTCCTTATTGTAATATTATATATTTAAATGAGTTTATATAGTGGGCCGATATATATGATATATATATATAATATGTAATATATAAGTAATTATGATATATTAAACTATTAATTATATAATTATAGTTATAGATAATATATAGATATATATCATTTATAATATAATAAATTATTTAAAGAAAACTTTAAATATTATTATATTAAATAATAATTAAAAATTATATTTTATTTATAATATTAAATTTAACAATTAATTTTAATAGTTTAAAATAAGGCAATGCAGTATATTATATATAAATTTTAAGTTTCTGTATTTTCAGAATATAAAAGATTTCACTAAACAGCGATATAAATTAATGTTTATATAAAATTGTTTTAAATATATTGGTAAATTAACCGCATACATTTTTCCAAATATTATAACCCAAAAATATATATATACATATATAATAATATATAGTTAGCACCATATCCTGCATGACTGCAGGCTGCTAAAGGATATGCGTTGACAGAATGGATTATATCTCTATTTCATACCTCCCGCCACACCGTGGTATATGAGAAAGCAGATAAGAAATGGTTTCAGGCACTGTTACGAGCCCCGTGTAACACATCGCAAAGATAAAATCTCCTGTCTTATTCATATCTGTCTGACTGTGAGTATAAAAAAATAATCTAATACACAGTGTTAACGACCAGAACAGTCTAGAGAAGTTGAGAACAGACTCCAACTATAATTTGTAATCGCTAAATCAATGGGTTCAATTATTCATTCTTTAATAATTCAAAAGAGTAAACTTCTAGAGATATTGCTATAATGACATCCACAACAAACATAATTGTAAGTAAGCAGAGAAAGTCACATTCGGAAATTGGTCTGAAGATGAGAACATAGCTGATAGGGCGCAAACGTGCTAGAGCACAATGGCTATCGAAAACCTGTATAAGAGCCGGACAGTCCTAAAATTGTGTCGCCCATCTAGTAGAGTCAAACTAGGATGAGAGTAAAAAAAGTGAATGAAAAGCTAAAGGCATAATTAATAGATATCATACCTCTTCCACCAAAATGCTAAGATGCGAGCTGTGACGGCACAACGACAAGTGCGGTAAGGGTGGTGTGAGCTAGGTTAATTGCTCAGATTAAACTGGAGACCATGATATTAACTTTTTAGAACTGAAATGTATTCAGGACTTGAACTGGAATGCCTCAGATTGAACGAGACAGTGGGGAATTACAGATAATAAGAAAACTAGATTAAGATAAAAGTCATTTATTGCGTGACAGTCGAATGATTTGACTGGCAATTAAAACTAAGAAATGATTCGAGGTCGAAGGCTGCAGGATTGATTTTCAGATTGGCCAAGTGGGACGTGATTCAGGTTTGAAACCTAGGACTTGATTCACGTAGTAAGAAACTGACAAATGTTAATACAGAAAATATGACAATGTATGAGAAACTGAGATAGCATGCGATGTGCAGTCATGAACCAGGACGATGGTCAAGAGTAACTGGAATGATTCAAGAGTTTAAACAGAACACAGTTGATTCATGATGTATGTTGAAGAACTGGGAAATGATTCCGATGAAGCTTTATCTGTATTTAGATTTGAACTGGCCTTGAATTCAGAATCTGAAAATTTGGAATGATTCATGAATTGAATCATGTGACCGATTCAGCTTTTCAGACATTGGAATGAATTTCAAGATTGAAGACTGGAAATGATCAGGATCGAAACTGAACTGATTCCAGTTGAACTTGGGACTGATTCAGTTTGAACTGGAATGATCAAATTCGTGGCGGCCTCTCCAATAGCACTGCGTTGAAACTGGAGACCGCCCCAAAAAATTTTCAGAATCTAAACCACAATTAACTAAAACGAAACATTGGTAATTCGCTAGTGTAACCTCTCTCTTATATAGATTTATAATATATATTTATATTATATATTTAGAGATATATGTAATGAAATAAAATAAATATAATATAGTAATATATAAATATAAATAGATAATTATATATAATGTAAGTAATAAAGAGATGGTAAGTAATATATATATATATTATATATTGGCATATTGATTGATATATAGAGTATATACAGTATACAATTTTTGTAAAAACAACATATAACATGGGAAAAATAATAGGAACGTTGAAAAATCTTTGTTATCCAGAATTAATATGACTCTTAATAACTGTATATTTTTATAACTTAGATATTATAATCCGAGGCAAGGATGTGTTCACGCGTGAGTGTAGCTTCCATAAAGTTTAAGTTGACAAAAAATTGATTTTGTTTCGGTATCTAATTATTTTTTTCTATTTTTGGAGCTTCACATTTGTTCTCTTTAAATTCGATTCGTTTTTGCAATTTTACTGCGAATTGTTTTTAATCTAAAAACGAATCATTCGCATTAATGTAAATGAAATATATATATAGTAAGTCAGATAGATAACATCCCTTAAGTTAAATATATAGTAAATTACATCATGTTCAAATAAAGCCCCATAAGGATATATATAGTATAATATATATGAAATATAATGTATATATAGTATAATAAGATATAATATTATATGTAATATAATAGTAATATATATGATATAATATAGATATAGTATATATAGATAGTAGTATAATATATGAATAATATATTATTATATGGATAATATTATATATATATATAGATATATAATATTAAATATAGTGATATATATATTATAAATTTTAATAATCATGTCTTATATACGACATATTGTTAACAAATGAATATAACTTAGTTTGACATACTTATATATTATTTAATAGTAAGATTATTAATTATCATATAATAGATTATATATATAGATATAGATATAATATATATAATACCAAGGTCAGCGTCCCGAAAGCAGCATGTTCAATGAACTGAAAAAACTATAACAGCATCAGGAAAAATAAATAATCTTGGCACATATTCAGGAAACATTTATCGAATGAAAATAAGACACAAGAAGGTAATAACGCTTTTCAGCTTATTTGGATATGCCACACGAAATTGAAAGACTATGCATAATATATCGTTTAATGAGGAATGAACGATGAAATAAGCTTCATAGCGCCTGCCATAGGAGAGATAATATATAATACGTACAAAAGTTTATACATAAATGTTCGGTTTATTTTTAATACTATATCAATTTTATATACCCGAGGTAAATCACTAAAAGTAGATGGACAGAGGTCAGGGGTTTCTCGGAGAGTACCTACCGGGAGACGACGGGGGGGACTTCGATTCCCCCTTATGATTTACACACACCGTCGGCTCATACCCCTATAAAGAAAAGAAATAATTAACTTCCAGATATTAAGCATAATAAAAATATAAAACAATATTTATAACTCTTTCTCTCAGTACTACTGCAGAAATGATAAGAGTACTCAGAGCGAAGCATGCAGATACCTAAGATGATACTAATAATTAAGGTATGTTTTATTAATAAATAATGTATGAATATTAAAATAATTTTTCTTAGATTTCATCGATAGAAATTTGCGTTGCTGAATTCAAAAATGATTATTTAGTATATTTCCATGTTAAGCTGTTATGAGTTTTATAGTTGTACATGCAATTAGTTGCTTTGTAAGGAAAGCTAGGCCAGATATAGAACATTAATATTATATTAGATATATAGTATTATATTATAATAAATTAAGTAACTTACGAAACTCGCTCATATACGCAATAGTTACTCCGTATTATGATTAGTGATAAGATAGGAAATATAAAGGAAGGGCCACGGTACTGTTGAGTTTGTATATTACAATATAATACCTCATATTGAGGATAAAGAGTAGGGTATAATAATATCAAAGAGGGGATACTAGCCTCATAATAGACCTGACATAGTATATATAAATATCCGTAACCATATATATTGTAAAAGTATGGTGAAAGAATTATATTATATATAGATTATATAATATTACTAAAGGTATACATATTTGGTATACTTATATAGTATATATATATAAATAATATATAGAACATTTAAGTATGAGTAAGGAGGCAAGCACCCTCTAATATGCACAACACAGACCACGAGGCCGCCACCTCGTTCCAAGACCTCCGCAACACGGGATATAAATTACCAGATTGAACATGGACAATATATATCAGATTGAAAGAGCGAGAACATCGGATTCTATGGATTATGACCTCGACACCTGATAAGTTAGAACTTGGATTACAGTGCATACAGGAATGAAGAGAATGGAATAGGGGAATAAAAATAATATCGGCTGAAGTTGAGATGAGTAAGCGACGGAGAAGAACTTTTAAGGAGAAGATCAGTTTAGTCAGGCGGTTTTTGATTGAGAGAAGGAGATAAGATTGACTCGTAGTTCTCCATTGTGAAGGGAGTCAAGATTAAAAAGAAAAAAGAAAAGAGTATATTTTAAATTTTAAAGCAAAGTATTGATAAGATTAATTAGATTATGATTGAATTATGTGAGTGCGAGAGAGAAGTATATGAGCAAAGATTTCTTCCATGTAGTTTGTTAAATCTTAAGTTTGTTTTCTCAGAAGTGTGTCAAACGGTTTTATTCCTGATTAGATGTGAATAAGTCGAGGTTTTAAGAAGTTAAATATATTAGAAGAGAGTTTTTCACATAAATTATTTTTTTTCGAGGGTTTGGGAATCGAGAGGCTCGAGGGCATATATTAGACGGCTGTGACGTACCGCCGAATTTTTCCAGTGACCGCTGAATTATTTAAACTCATTTACTCCGGACGGGCCTCTGACCGTGTACTCTCGATATACTTCAATCAGTTAACTAAGAGAAATATTATGATTATTAGTATCAAAGAGCCATCAACAGTGAAATGATGGTTCATGTAAGATCCCATCAATCTTCTTCATTTACCTTTTACCTCGCCTCTGAGTTATTTCCGTTTAAATTGATTTTATGAAAGCAGGGCTTGCTGAGCCACGTTTGATGTTTTCATCTATATAGATACTCTTTCCACTTAACAGTAGGGGTATGATACTATGGTAAGGAAATATCGCGAATTGAAAATATATAAGGGATATTTAGAAGAGGAAGACCCCTTAGTAACCCATTGCATATCACACGAAGTGTTACATCCCACTTATATTATTATATATTATGATTATATTAATTATTTATTTAATTATTTTTAATAATTTTATTATTATTATTAATGTATTATTATTATTATTATTATTATATTATTATTTATATTATTATGGCAGTTATATATTATTTATGATTTATTAATTATTATTATTTATTATATTATTATTATTTATTATTATTATTATATTATTATTATTATTATTTTATTTGATTATATTATATTATTATTATTTTATTATAATTATTATTATTATTAATATTATTATTTATTTAATATTATCATATTATCTAAGTTTATTATTATTTTATGTTATTATTATTATTATTATTATTATTATTATTATATTATTATTATTAATTATTATTATTATATTATTATTATTATTATTATTATTATTATTATTTATTATTATATTATTATTATTATTATTATTGATTATTATTATTATTACTTATTATTATTATTAGTATTATTATTATTGTTTATTGTTATTGTTTATTGTTATTGTTATTTGTTATTGTTATTGTTAGTGTATATATTATTTTTTATTTATTATTATTATTAATTATTATTATTATTATTATTATTATATATTATTATTATTATTATTATTTCATTATTATATATTATTTATTATTTAATTATTATATTATTATTATTATTATTATTATATTTAGTAGTATAGTAGTAGTAGCAGTGAGTAGTAGTAGTAGTAATAGTAGTAGTAGTAGTTAGTAGTAGTAAAATAGTAGTGAGGTAGTAGTAACCAATAAATAACTATTATTAAATTGAAGAAACAAATAAAGTTACCTATTTGAAATAGTAAAAATATATTTTGTTTTTTTATTTTCTTATGATTCTTTAAAGTTGATGTAAATATATTTCTTATATATTTAAATATTTATATTTAGTAAATAATTTTTATTATAAAGTTTTGGTAGTATAAGTCTGTAAAAATTGTTAGCCTTTTACTTCTTTTAAAGCCATTTAGAAATTTCAGAAAACTATTTTTGAGTGTATAACACCTAATAAAAATTAAATCATTCAAACCTGCCAGTTGTTAAGTAGTGGTGCTGTTGGCCGACTCACCGGTGCGGTGCCATAGTGTATTAATATAATTATCTGTTGGTGGTGCGGTGTGGCTCGCATTGTAAGTTCCAGTGACCTGGGTAAGGCGCACTGCATTGCACCGCACCACTTTCCAGACGGATTCCGAAAATCAAAATAAGAAATGAAAATAGAAAAATCTGCATTATATATATATATATATATATATATATATATATAAAATATTATATATAATATATATTATAATATATGATATATATAATATATATATATATATATATGCAAAAGTTAGTTTCTGTTCAGTAGAGAACAAGAACAGTAGAATTTTGCGGATCGACTCGCTATTTTTCTTGTACCAGTTATGTTATTGAAACACATACACAACATATATATATATATAATATATAATATATAATATATATATATATATATTATATAATATTTATATATATATATATATTATATATATATATATATATATATATATATATATATATATATATTTATTTTTTTTATAAATATTATTTATATATATATATATATTATATATATATATATATATATATATATATATAATATATATATATATATATATATATATATATATATATAATATATATATATCATTATAATATATATAAAAAGGTCGTTTTATGATATAAACTAACGAACACCCTAGAGTTGACCGCATAGATATCAGTTGTCGGGGTCTCTCGGCTTCTAGGTGGACGACGGGGGGGACCATCTGCCCACCGGTCCCTCATCGGCTCGAGCACCCTAAAAACATATTTTCCATTATAGGGCTCGAGCCGATGGGGACAGAGGGGTGGACGAAGTCCCCCCCCGTCGTTCACCTAGAGGCTGAGAGACCCGACAACTGATATCTATGCGCTACTCTAGGGTGTTTGTTAGTTTAAATTATGAAAATGACTTTCATAATATATAATATATATATATATAAATATTAATTATAATATATGATAATATTATATATAATATATATATAATATATTATATATATATATATATATATTAAAAAATATATATATATATATATTATATATATATATTATATATTATATATATATATAATATATATATATAAATATATATATAGATATATAAATATTAATTAATATATAATAATATATATATATAGTATATTATATATATAATATAATATCTATATATAGTAATATATATATATTTTAATATATTAATATATAGATATAGATATATATATATAGATGAAATAATATATATATTAATATATATATAAAATATATATATTATATATATATTATTATATTATTAATAATATGATATATATATAATACAGATAGGGATGAGGCACCTATTTAGTGTCCTCACGACTTTGGTGTTTTTTTACACAAACCCTCAGTGTCAATTCCTGCATTCCGCTTAACACCTCTTTGCAGTGGCGCATTACACTAGTATTCGCTGAGATGTTCCCCGACACACATCCTCGTGTTCGCTGAAGCCTTATCGCTCATGCACCGTAGAGGTATTTAAATCGCGCCACTTCCGCCAATCACTCGGCTCAATATTTTCGTAATCTGATGTTACGCTCGTGCGCTCGGATATATTTCCAGCGACTCTCGAACAGCAAATCTATTTTCGCTTCGCCAATTCAGCTTCCAGACAATAATCCAGCACTAATAAACGTATCTCTTTCTAACTTTCTTTTGTAATTACGTTACTCCGTAAACTTGAAGTTAATTCCCCACAAGTTCACGCTAATCTATTTGTAGTATATTTGAGTAATATTAGGTACATGCTTGATAAAAGATAATTTTAAGTAACTCAAGGTTTATCTACTCGGATGAAACTTACTTATACTGTATTATCTCATCTATACTTCTCTTTCACACACTACCAATCTTCGACTCGCTTTAATCTACAAACACACACACACACACATTTTTATAGCAACAGATTAATTCAAAGCGAATATATAGATTTTATATACGATGTTAGTTATATAGATGAGGTCTTAACATATAATAATTTAAAGAGATTAAATATATGAATATAATATTATTTATTTATAAATAATTGATATAAATAATTTTTAAGTATTATTATTTTATTTATTGATTATATATAGATTGATATAATTTAAATTTATAAAGAAGGTTATTAATTATAATTTAAAAATAATTAATTATTTTTTAAAAAAATTAATATATTATTTATAATATATATATATATATATTATTAATATATTATAAAAGATATATATATATTTATCTATATGTATTTAGTAATATTTTATATACATTATATATATATAGTAATATTATATATATATTTATATATATATTTATAATATAAATTATTAAATATATTAATATATAATATATTATAATATATTATAATATATATATTATAATATATATATAATATATTGATATTATATATATTATAATATGCAACCGAAGATATATACTAGGTTTTCGTATATATAATGAAGGCTTACCTTTAGTACACTCTTAACACCGGAGTTTTTTGTACACCTAGTTATATAGAATTAATATAAAATCAATATAAAAATTATATATACGTATCATATTTATTTTACTAGTACATTATGTACAATATTGAACTATTGCCAATTATGTTAATTAGATATTATGTGGTTATATATAGTATGATTTATTATATATTATTTTTATACAGATATCTATTACTAGACCTAGTTATATATAATAACACGATGGTATATCCACTGTTTTATATGAGGGGGAAGAGAGCACCATTCGAGCGCTCTCTCTAACGAGCCGCTCCTACCGAGAGTTTATTAGACTCATCGCTACATATACCTCTTACCTCGCCTAGAATCTCGTTAATATGAATGCCATGTAAAGTGCAGATGTATAATATATATAATAATATTTTAATATATATGTTTACGTCACTATAGTATCTAAAGAAACAGAATAACTACGAATAGAAGATCATATTCGCTTGAAAGCACTAAACATTGAAAGCTCATCGGAAGAAAAATTGAAATACGCTCCAACAATCGTACTCTCAATCAGTTCTTACTCTCGTCCCAAAGCCGCTCAAACGGAGAATCTCATAATTTATAGGTCTACTTGTATTATCAGTTATATCTCCTCCCTCGATGATGGTTTATAAAGTGATATTATGCAGTCCAACGCCGCCACAATAGGAAGAGTGGTTTAAAATCTCAACCAATTACGAAAATTGTATCTTCCTTGCAATGGTTCTGCATGACCGAGCAAGGGTATGTAATTGTTTGGTCACCTATTATGAGAAAGATTAAAAATATTGAATAACAATATTCATAAGAGACAAAAGACATCTCGAAAGCAGCAATTGAAGAACCTCCTTAAGTATGATAAAGCAGCATGCCGCCCCAGTTCTCGAAGTTGGATTGTATATGCGACCTCAGGAATCAACAGCACCAGGTTCATCCAAAAACAAGCAAGAGGACAACTAAGTTTCTTGTCGCAAAGTCCACAATTTCTTAAAAAATATATACATACGTGTTGACAACCTACGTGGCAATCGCTTTCTATTCACCGCATCGTGCTCCCTCAACTGTCCCATAACAAGAAGTACAGTGATCAGCTTATGAGGATTAAATGAGATAGCTATTGGAGATAAAAATACTTTAACTGATATTACCCTTCTTTCTAAGCCAACATACATTCTCAGATATGAAATATAATTCAATGATATGAATTTCTCTTCTTCCGTATCTTTGCGACTACACTCTGCATGACCTTATGCGATATTTATAATAGTAACGAACTTCATAAGGTTCTGATGTACTATAATACTATAGCTTTTTATATCATAAATAATACCTTATCTACCCAATGTGTTGTTCTAAAACAAGAATAGAAATACATTATATTAATTAAGATACACTCTCGCACAGGGCTATTTACATTATATTGTGAAGTTTTAGTCAAGTACATTTTTAAGTACTTTACATGGGTAAGAAAGATATTAAAAAATAAAAATAAACTATTATCGAAAATAATAGTCGTAATATATTTCTGAGTCAGAATCCTTAAATCTTACAAACTTATATATCCCTTTGATGATTAATCGATTTAGTGTATATATTAATTACAACTATTATTCAAACTTTTTAGAAATAGTTTCCATGTGAGGTAAAAATCGTGAAAATCGTCTTTTATATATAGGTCGCTATAAGAATCATATTACGTTACATAGAATCTAATATCTGTATTAATAAGCAATAGTTTTTCTCACTCAAAATAAAATACTATATAATAATATCAGCACTATCTTAGTTGATACAGTCCTCACCTTATAAAACTGAGCAGACACCAAATTACTCTCTAGAAATACGTGCCACTGTAATATAAGTGGAATGTATTGTAGCCTCAGAAATTAATAGAGAGAGAAGAGGTAGAGAGAAGTAGAAGAGTAAGAGAGATATGAGAAAGAGTGAATGATAGATATATATAGATAGAATGAGAAGTAGATATCAAGATAGAGAGATAAAGAGAGTATATAGAGAGAGAGAATAGAAGATATTCCATCATATAGACTTTTGCCCTAAGCAATGTTCTACTAATTGTAATTCTAACTTCTAACTACCATAACTATTATAACTCTAAATTATATAATAATTAATCTAGCCTTATATCTAGCAAAGAGGTATGTAGATATAGAGAAATAAATGCCTCTAAGAAAAGATACATTATAGACGAGTTAATCAATATGAATATTCGTGCGCATCAAAAACTCACATGATAATTATTGAGTAGTGTAGTTATGTTGGGGTGAAAAAAGTTCGGTTGTTAGAGCTTGCTTAGCTCAATTAAGTATTATAATATATATATATTATATATAATAAGATATATATATATATATATTATATATAGTAAATGAAGATTATATATATATATATTAATATATATATTAATTATTATAATATAATTATTATATAGATATAGAAAGATATATTATTATATAATAGTATATATAATATTTAATATATTATATATATATAGTAAGAATTATAATAATAATCATATAATAATACATAATATATATATAATATATATTATATTTATTATATATAGTATATATATATACTATAATAGATATATTTATAAATATATATATATATATATATATAATAATTAGTATATTATATATATATAATATATATAAATATATTATATAAAATATGTATATATATTATATATTAATATATATATTATATTATAAGTATATTATAAATATATTATATATATTATATATTATTATATAGATATGATATAATTATATAATATATATAATATAGTATTATGTAAATTTATATAATATATAGATGAGTAATATATATATATAGATAAGCTTTCCATTAATGAATATACTAGTATATATATATAGATATATATAAGATGAGAGAAATCAGGGCGCAGGCTTCGTCCTAAAATTATTTCATATTGAGTCAAGTTATGCATTTTACAATTTATTACTCACCACACACATTATATTATATCTTATATATTAATATTAATATAATATAGATAAGTATATATATTATATATAATTAATATATATATAATATTATTAATATTATTATAATATATATATCATATATATATATATATATATATATTATAGTAAATCAAATTGATTAATATGTTTTCAACCTTTCTGGTGAAATCAATTGTAGGTCCCTATATTTGTAAATAGTTAGATTCAGTTGGAAGTAAGCTGCTAGTACAATATAATAATATTATATATATATTATATTAATATTTACAATATATTATTAATATATTATATATATTATATATATATATATATATATATATTATAGATATATATATATATATATATTATATATATATATATATTATTATATATATAAATATATATATATATATTAAGTATTATATATTATTATAAAATATATTATATATTTATTAATATATATTATATATTACATAGAAATAATATATATATATATCGATATATAGGATATATATAATATATATATTATATATTAATTAATATATTATATAATATATATTAATATAATATATATATAGATATATATAATAATATATATATATATATATATTAATTATATATATATATACTATATATATAATATATATATATAATAATATATATTATAATAATATACAAGATATTTTTCTAAACTTCAGAAATAAATTTTTTCGGCCCTTGACATATTTCATGGAAAGTAAATATATATATTTAATTATTTATTTATATTTAACTAATATAACTATATATCATATTGCATAATTTTTAACACTTAATCATAATAAACAATAAAATAATATTAATAAATAAAAATGTAAATATCAAAACTTACCAATATTGTAAAATTCTCCCTCGGCCCTCCATAAAAATTTATATAAAATTAATAGAGAAAATATTAAAAGTTTTTATCCTTTATAATCTTACTATTAAATTAATAACATGCTTTATTTTGACACTTTAATAATATATACATAGTACCCTTACATTATCCAATTAAAATATATATATAAGATATATTATTAATAATATATATATATATATATATAATATATAATATTATAATATTATAATATATATTATATATATATTATTATATGATATTATTTAGATATAATATATTATATAATATAATAATATATATATATATATATATATATCAGAGCGTACGGCTCGATCTCTTAATAAATAATTATTAGGTAGTTTGCAATATATTTACATTTTATCATCACACACACATGTATATTATATTAATATATTATATATATATTATATAATAATTATATTATAATATAATATTATATTAATATTATTAGATTATATAATGATATATATTAATATATAAATTATATATATAAAATATATAATATATATTAAGATATAATAAAATATTATAAAATATAATTTATATATTATAATATATATTAATATATATATAAATTAATATAATTAATATAATATGTATAGTATATAGTATATATATATTATATATATATAATATATATATAATATAATTATAAATATATATATATATATATATACCACATCAATAATATAATATATATT
This sequence comes from Trachelipus rathkii, assembly GCA_015478945.1. Classification (NCBI taxonomy): domain Eukaryota; kingdom Metazoa; phylum Arthropoda; class Malacostraca; order Isopoda; family Trachelipodidae; genus Trachelipus; species Trachelipus rathkii. Next base: position 24,182 of record JABUQX010060845.1, on the reverse strand, counting down.
AATATATATATATTAAATATAATATTATATATATTATATTATAATATATTTATAATATAAATACTAACTATATAATATAATTTATATAATTATATATATAAATATAAATATTAATATATATATATAAATATTATAGATAAATAATATTATATTATGAATAGTATGGTATATATATAGTATATAATATATATAAGATATATATTAATATTTATATAATATATTATATAGATATATATATTATTATTATTATTAATATAGATATATATAATATATATATAATATATATAATATATAATATATATATTTATTAATTATATATACATATAATAAATATTAATAATATATATATATTATAATATTATATATATTTAATGATATATTAATAATTATATAATATATATACTATAATAATATATAATATTAATAATATTATATATAATATAATTTAATATATATATATATATTAATATATATTATATTATTTACAAATTAATATATATATTGTTCTATGTGTGTGTAATGTACTGTGTGTGTTCTAATCAACAATCGAGCGCACTGATCACACGTACACCATCCGATAATTAAAATTGAAAAAATTATTCATACATAAAAGGGAGAGAGTATATAGTAAACTTACCTTTTACAATTTTATTTTATAAAAGAATAGTCTGCTCTTCTTACCTGAAATACATAATACATAAACTTTATCAATCTTACAATTTATTATTAAAAGATTCTAATGTTTTAAGTGTAAACTACTATCAAATATACTACTAGATTCATGAAAATGAGCATTCAGCGGATAAGTATTTATGTTAATGTGTATTTCATTTAAAGAAATATTATTACCTTGTAAAATCAAAGGAAAGCAGCCCTCTGCTTATAGACTAGTGAATCTGATAATGGATTATTTAAAAACTATTCAAAATAGTTTATTACATCAATTATTTACTTTAAAAGTACGCTCCATATAAGTTGATATTTTCTGTAATTGAATCGAATAAGCTAGGTCTCCAGATCAAATTAGAAACGAAATTCTTCTAGGCTATATAAATATATATTAAGATTATGTTTCATTGAGTTTAAGCTCTTTATGTCAATGTAAGTGCTATAGACCACTATATTTACAGGGTATATTTAGCAGGAAGACCAGGAAATTGTGTGAGAATTGTGACATCAGTACCAGTATGTGTCACAGAGGAAATAACAGTTATAAAGAATGATTGGGTTCCCGTTAAGGTCCAATGGAGCTCCAAAGGTATCAAACCCAGAAATAGTAGGTGGTATGATATTAAACCTGAAGAATTGCTGGTTGATGGAAAAGACTGCAACAAAAGAGGATTCAACAAAAGGTTTAAGGTACTATCATGGTTAGCAGAATGGAATCAAAAAGAAGGAAAGGGGTAACAATGCAAGTGGAGAGAAGGACATCCGAATTGGCTACCTTACGCGGTGGGAGTAAAGATAAAACGAAAAAATATCTCAGTAGACAGAACGTTGGAGAAAACGTTGAGTGAGAGATGTGAAGGACCCTTTGTCCTGACCAAAGTAATTGCAGGAGGGATGACTTATGATGTTGAAGGAAAAGGGAAAACAATGAGGGTACATTAATCACACCTGAAAATATGGGCAGACCCACCTGAGTATTTGCAGCAATATTTTGAGAATGAAGAAGGAGAATATCACCTGGAAGAGGAACACATTAACAAGGTCCAGACATAGGAAGAACAAGAAACACCAGTGGCATATGTGGCACACAGAGAATACTCAAGGAGAACGACAAAGAACAGGAAATGTGGTGAAAAGGTAAAAGATACATGGGATCTATTTGAAATGGCGATAGGTAAACCTAGCCATAAGAAGGATGTTGCAGTACAAGCAGATTCAGAAAAGAAGGATAAGGCGACACAAACAGAAACGAACAAAACATCATAACCTGTGGATACAAACGAGTTACTGGACTGGATGGATTCTGCACAGTCAGTCGATGACTCAGACGATGGATTTGATTTAAGGAGGTTTGAGAAATCACTGAGATTCCCGGATGATAGTTACACAATAGGAATAGAGGTTACCGACGTGAGTGATAAAGAAAATGAAGAAGCCATAAGAGAGAAAACGCCAGAACCAACTGAGGAAGCAAAGGTAAGTGATATTGTTGGAGATAATTTAAATATTACTTATTATACACCGAGGTCTATTCGTGAGGAATTACAGGAAGTGGGTGAAGATCCAGAGCTGATGATGAAAGAGAACAAACCAGGAGAACATGGAAGAAACCAACGAGGATTGGCAGGTGGAGATCTACCACCAATGACAAGATCAAGAGGATCGGCTCCAGAACTACCAAATGTCCAGAAAAGAGTGTTGGGGTATGAAAGAAGGGCAGAAGAAAGAAGAGCTTCTAGTGGTAATTAGGTAAGGTTGTTTGGTTCTTTGTTTTAGGTTGCGCTCTTTTAAGATTGGGTTCCCAATCTTTGAAGGCGGAGTAATGTAATGTGACGAACCAACCAAGATGCAAGATATCGGGTAAGCTCTTTTTCAGTCAAGAAATATATCGTCTGCTTAAGAAAAGGGAAAGTTACCAAAGTTTGTGGAAACGTTATCGAAATTGAGATTTGGAACAATTGTGAAGAAAAAGTATGAAAAACCAAGATCTTTGTTTGACTTAGTCAACTGAAAGGATTTAAATCTGTGAAGAATTCTCCGGATTGGGTAAGCATTTTTGATATGTAAAAAAATAATTGGTAAAATTTTGGTTACTAAAAAGTGCCGTTTTTTAAAACCGTGTTCGAAAATAAGCCAAATATTTGCTAACATTATTATGATAATTAAAGTGATTTGGGAAGACAAATATTTGGAATAATAGTGTTAAATTAAGTTACGTATAAAAGATCGGTGTTTGTTTTTGTTTATAAATTTTATTTAAGAATTAAATACATAACGTTAAAATTGTTCAGCAAATTAAATGTATCTAAAATATTAGTTAGGAATGTAATACATCAATGGAAAAGGTTAAGAATATAAATTTAGGAATGATTTTAAAATATTATAAGTGTATCTAAAAACCGAAAGAAGGTCGAAATTAGATATTTAGAATTTTTTAAATATTAAAAACGTATCTAAGAATTAAATACATAAGAATGAAAGGATTAAAAAATATGAAGTGAAGTGTATCTAAGAACCGGAAGAAGGTCGAAACTAGATATTTAGAATTCGTTATACATATGTGGGTATGTATTTGGAGGGATAAAATTAGGAAATATACTTGAGAATTTGTGTATCTAAAAAATTCAATACAAGAAATCTTTTGTGAAGTAAGCAGTACGGACATTTTGATAAGTAAATATTCCGAAATATAGACTGAAGGGAAATCTGGTTTGAATACGAAGTGTTCGAAAGAGTTTAAACTATGGCATGTTAAGAAAAGGATTGACTATTATTATTATTATTATTATTATTATTATTATTTTATTATTTTTATTTATTATTATTATTATTATTATTATTATTATTATTATTATTATTATTTCGTTACTGTTATTGATATTTAGGGGTTATTGGTATACTAGGTTTATTATATTATTGTGCACGTGATATAAATTACTGGGATAGCTGTGTTGAATACTAGTTTTTTTATATTATTGTACACGCTATAAAATTGGGTTTGGGGGATCAAATTATTATTATTATTATTATTATTATTATTATTATTATTATTATTATTATTATTATTATTATTATTATTATTATTATTATTATTATTATTATTATTATTATTATTATTATTATTATTATTATTATTATTATTATTATTATTATTATAGTGTGAGTATCATTATGGTCGTTAAGAATAAATTCCTAACGTATATTTATTACGTTATAGGGACTCGGTCAGTAGCCCATTTACGGACTTGGTCTGAGACCTACATTTAAAAAAGGACTTAAATTAGTAACGGAAGCTGAGGTCGATACGAGTATTGGATCAGCACAAGATATCAGGGCAGCTCGCTGTTTTGGGCCATCCTTGGAAGTGCGGATTCCTGAACCTGCTCAAGGACCTATCAGGATTAACAGCGCGCCACCACCACTGTTTGAGGAAACACCTCAGTACTCTGACCGGAAGGCAATATCAACATACAAGGTGAAATACCAAAAAAAAGAAAAAATGACATTTAACCTATTAAGGTTGGGTGTCAGCAACAAGTTGAGGAAAACTTGTGATTTTGCGGAAACCTCTGCAAAGACGATTTGGACCTATTTGGACATCGATCAAGGAACCTTGGGTCTAAAGATCAATCCATCAGGAGGCACTAATATACGGATCAAGTGTCGCTCCTATACATTTCTGTTAAAATAAACGTAATAAAGATATTTATAACGTTTCGGGCAAAATATATATTGGTAAAAGGGTTTTGATATTTTAGACATAGGTTAGAAAATAGGGCTTAGATTTAGGAATAAAATTCATATTAATCATATATATATTTTTATTATACATAATTATAATTTCTGCGTTTCATTAATCTTCCTTTCTTGATTCAGCGTTTGTCGCTCTGTGACCTTAAGAACGAACCTAAAAACTATTAAAAACAGCTAAAGAGTACAATAGAAGGAAATAAGGAAACTTAACAATATATATATATATATATATTATATATATATATATATATTATATATATATATATATATATTATATAGTATGATATATATAATATATAGTATATATATATATATATATATATATATATTATATATCCTTGTATAAAAATAACACAACACAAAACGCGATTTTTGGTATATATCTCATTGCGTTTATTTAAATAAATAAGCACTAAACAAAACGAACGATTTTTGCGTTATTGTGATGAGATGAATTCCCTCAATCAACAAACTAAATTCTTACCGGGTAAAATCTCATGTTAATTGTTTTTCTTTCCGGGAATAATGAATAATTTTTTCTTTTCGTGATACGTTTAAAAAAAACATTTCCACACGTTCTCCCGCGTCAAATATAAATACGTCACAACCATAATCTTGTTTTGTTTTCTTCTCTTCTCTCCTCCCAGTCGCTTCCTTGTCCTGCTGTCTAACTTTGTTTTACCAAATTTTGTTTTAATTCGACAACATTATATTTCGTCTTTTCCCGTGGCTCCTGTTCTTTCTGTATTCCCTCTTCTCCACTACTCTCCTGTCCACTATATTTCTGCACCACATCAACTCTCATATTAGTCCCTCCTTCTCTGATTAGTTTGACTCCTCTTGCAGCTACCTTTTTTTCTTTTTTCTGAGCTTAAATATCCAAAAACTTGGTACTCGGATATTCCGAAAGGTATTCCCCTGGTTGTGGTGTTACTATACCTTTTAAATCTTCCTCCTCCCTCCCATCCCTTCCCGTCTCAATCTTCCTATCCTACGCTCTGTTAACTGCTCTCATTTCTCCTCATTCTACTTACACTTCTTCTCTTTCTCATCTTCATCTTCTACAAATATTTATCCTTAATTATTTATACTCACCATTCCTTTAACCGGCTTCTACCTTATTACATTCATTTCTATATTTCTCATTTTTTTTACACCCTCCTCAACTCTATCTAGCCCTGAGGACCTCCTACCCCCAAACACTCTTTTCATCTTTTCACTCTTGCATCCCCCAGAACAAGTGGTATAACCCCTGCACCCCACTCTCCGGTATCTCGGCCCGTTGGTCAGTGCAAACCCCCCAATCAACGGAAACTCGAATGCCACTAACACCCTTGGGCTGCTAGAACCTATTTCATCCGCCAGCTTGCACCCTGGCATGTCTCCACATGAGGGTATGGTGAGAAGTCAATGTTTCCAGACTTGGGAGACAGCGTATGTTGTGTTGATGGCTGCATTTGACAGATGAGGAAACCTGCCTTATTTGTGTTCTGAGTGCTTGAGGAGACGAGTCGTGTTCCTAACTGAAACTTACAAATTAATTCCCGCAGAAAGTATAGGTGATAAAAAATTTGTCCATAGCTTGCAAAAGAGTTGAGACAGGGGTGATCTTCGCGGTTGGAAATCAGCATAAAGAGTGTGAATATTTTGTTGAGGGGCTTAACTCAAAATGGTCGCACAGAGGCAACATGCGTTGACAGGTAAAATGGAATCGACCACCATACTTAATTTCGCTGACAAACCGAAGTGCAGTTCACGTTAGAATTAGGTTAGGTTAATATTTAGCTTATAGTTAGGCGGTAAGTTATTTGTTGGATTCGCTCGAGAAAACTCTAATAACCAAAGATTTTTCTGTCTTTACGAAATGTCGACATATCTGGCAGGCGCCCTGATCAGAATAGTATTTTCCCTTATCGAATTAATTATACATATATGATTATAATATTCCACCAGACTACTATATATATAGTATTAACTATATAGTATAATATATATAGTATATTTATATATAGTGTATATCTAGTATAGTATATTAAGGTATATATAGAGTAGATGATTATATCTATATATAGTATAGTATATAAATAAATATTAAAATTATATTTAAATATAAATTCATCAGTTATAGGTATATTATAAAATATATAGGATTATAAATATAAAACTAGTAGTTTATATATTTAATAGGTATAGTAGTAAGTATGATTGTATTAGGGGGTATATATTGTTAGTGTATTTATTATATGAATATATAGACGAGTTTATTTGTGATATACTAGTATGTATTATGTTTATAGGTATATGTATTTAGTGATAGTATAGTGTGGTATATAGTAAAGATAAGTAGTATCCGTTGTATAATGATTATGTTAGTAGTCTATATTGAGAGGGCGGGAGGGTAGGGAGATAGTTATGTGTAAGTATAAGTTGATGTGTTGAGTGATTGTATCTCAATAGGTAATAACAGCTTCGTATATGAAATAAATTGCCAGTAGTAGCGACTATATATAGTAAACTATAGTGTATATATATCGATCGCGTAATATATAATATGAGTATATATAAATATAGTACTATAATACGAACATAAAATCCATATACTATATAATATTATATATAATAATATTATATTTATATATAGAAGTAGGCCAAGTAGGTAGTAACGTACGTAGTTATTAATATATATATAAATCATATAGTAGGTGATTGACTATCCCAATAATATAGTACATATATAGGATAAGAGGCTAGGCTACTATATAAGCGTTATAATAGAATATAATGTTAATAGATATGACCGTAAGTAATAGGTATCAATAGTAAATGCAGATACTAGGCGTATGTATCATTAATGAATGTTATTAACGTAATATAAATAGGACATATCTTAATATCTCTGACACTATTAGTTTGATATATATGGTAAATGTGATTATAATATAATATATATAAGGTAGTGCACTCAGGCATTTGATATATAATAACTAATAAGTAGGTCGGCAAATGGGCGAATGTATGAATATACAAAATGATGGTGTCCGATAAATAGTTCATATAGATATTGAGTGCCCGTAATATAATATATTAGGTTTGGATTTCTCTATATACGATCCTACACATAATATATAATAAATCTATATGTGTTTATCTATTATATAATAATATATATGTATATAATGACGTATAAATATATATATTATGATAAATAGTATATGATCATATATCATTAAGATAGTACTAATATATATATTAGTACTATATGTTAATATATATATAATTGGATTTATTATTATTTTATTTGAAGTGAATTATTTTAGTAAATCTCTAAGACAATTTAAATATTTTTCATTCTTTTTGTTTACAAAGTCATGATCAACTATCATTTTTGCAATATCTTAATATGCTTTTATTTTCTTTTTTGATATATTTTGTAGGACAAAGAATGCTTAGACAAAATTGGCCAGCGTATAGGACTAAGCACATTGGACATAGAAAAAGTAAATAAGATGTACAATTGCACTCGTCATCGCCCTAAAGATAAAACGGAATAGCGGCTTATTAAATTATAGGAAAATTTTTACAAAACAAATTCTGTAAAAGAAATTCTGGAGAATTTTCTAGGAAATGTGGCAACTTCGACTTATAATAACAATTATAAAAATTGAAAAAATATTTTATAGCGCAACACTGTTGTCTCAATTTTTATTTATTTAAATAATTATTTTATTTTTTTTATTTATTTATCTGTTTAATTTATTTTAAATAATTTTTATTTATTATCAATTTGAAATTTTTAATTTAAAATAGTGTATATTGGTTTTTGGAAACCCTGTTTATCTTTAGATAGAGTTACAAGATTAAAAGATTTTGAGAGATTTTTTCATTTCCTTGATATATAAGTTGAAGCAATCCACGGACTCGGAGTTGACAATTCTATAACATTTTAATTTGACAAACTTTGTGGACTTGCATTTTGACTTCTGGTAGAGCAAAGAGCGCATAATCCTTCAAGAAATTTAGATATTTCCTTGAAAAGTCTCAAAAAATCTAGATAGCTTTTCAACTAAAGATCATAGATTTAGGTTTTTAAAAGACTGAAGAAATCTAGGTAGCCTTTCAAAATACAGTAAGTTCAAATACCTTTAAAAAATCAAGAAAATATAGATAATTCCTTGAAAAGGCCCAAGAAATCTAGATAGTACTCAACTAAAGTTCATAAGTTTATGTTTGATAATTTAAGAAAATCTAGATATTTGCCTGCAAAAAACAAAACAAGAAATCTAGAAATATTCTAGAAAAGCTATAAAAAATCTTGACATTTTCTGGAAGTCTGACCATTATCGAGCTACCCATTACAAGTAGAGTAGACAATTCTCAGCGATTTACGTCATCTTCAACCTTCAATATTACATGACCCATTTTGGAGATTGCTCAATATGTCCTTTTTAACTAAAAACCTTCTATCAGGATTCTGAGGTACATGCAGGACTACTTCATATCTATATACATCCCTTTGTATCTTCATACATCACTATGATCCCAGGTTATTTTTCAATATAGAGTCAATTTTCGTCTTTTATAGAGTTCCACTATAGGCCTATTATAACCACTTCAATTGCAAAATCACACTTTTAGCTATTTCAGAGATTCTTGCTGTGCAAGTGATGCGATAATCTTTTCATTTTTGTTTGACAATTTCTTTCGATAGTTAGATACAACGTGTAGTAAATACTGCTTTTCTCCTTCATTGTTTATAAGTATTTTACTATAATCCTCAATTAATTTAACACCTCTCTCTGCATTATCATTAACAACTTCCATACAATGTTTTTATTTTTTTGGCGGCACAAAATGTTTCTTGTTGAGGCCATTCTTTACTGATAAAATCAAAACGTATTTTCAAGATCTTGAAGAATGTGCTTCCATTTTCCGTTCCAAATCCTCTAAATTTTTCAGCTCAATTGATTCCATGTCAACAGTCGCTCGTTTTGATAAACTTGAGTCTGGTGGTTTTGTTAATGCTTCTTTCATTTTAATTTTTGTGTAATTTGATACATCATCATCAAAGAATGACATTCCAATTAATTCTTCTGGCAGATACCACAAATAATTTTGCATGTTATTTATTGCTGCACAGGCAACTTTTTTATTTTTTCTTTGATACCTTTGGATGCTTTGAGAAGTTCTAAGTCATTACGTGGAGCACATTGTGGAGATAGAGCCATGATTCAGCATATATCTCTCAACACCTTTTTCGTTTTCTTAGTTATCTTAAATTGCTGCTTAAACATCCAAATTTACAAGCAATAGAGCAGTTTCGCCATCCATCTTGCTCTATGATCTTATATTTCTTTGCAGATAAGCTCTTCGAGGGCTTTGAGAGTTCTAAGTCATTACCGTGGAGCACATTGTGAGCAAGCAGCTCATATTATATATCCATAGCATATATATCTCTCACACTTCTTTTTCTGATTTTTATTCTAGTTATCTTACAAATTGCTTGCTCTATAATCAATCTCAAATTCTCAAGCATAAAGCTTCAAGTTTCGTAATCCATCCTTTATCTTATACTTTATTTAGACGCTCTATGATACTGCTCCAGGTTTTACTTAAATAATTTAATTCCTAGTACCTAATGAACCATCCACTAAGATAATATATTATGACATATTCTAATAGTTATCTTTCTTATAATTCATTCTCTTGTGCTGTTCTTTCAGAAAGCTTAATTGTTCAGGGCTCAAGCTTATGTATTATTATCGTTTTTAACTATGTTAAATATCCTATTCTAAGAGATTTTTTATTCATCTGCTTGCAATGTCAAATTAGAGTCTATCTCATATTTTAGGCCATTTTCTCTTAAAACAGCTTTAATAAAAAATCAATAACAATTTCCTGAACATGGTGTAATTTGCAAGTGGATAAAATACGCTTGCATGCGTAATTCATTCTTAAATGTATAGGTGTTAGTAACTGCAGTCAAGATATACAGGAGTACCCCTTTATTCAATATTTGTTCATATTATAGTGTGCAAGTCCATTCTTATTCTAGTCCTTGCGCTCTAAAGCTGCGTATGCTCAACTCACCCTATAGAATTAAATATGTTCTCTGTACGTGTTAAAATAATTCTACATAATCAAAAATAATTATATCACAGATAACATTGCCATTAATTAATTGCCAAGTCCATCTCTTAATTAATTGTGGAGAACTCCTAAAGAAGTTGCTCTCTTACACCATTTTCCTGTGTATTAACTTAAACATTGGTAAGCTTATCTCAAGTACTTTCTTACTGTTGATGTCTTTCTCAGAGGATATTACTGTCCCAGTGTTACAGTATTTTTGTTACATAATCACCTTTTGAATCACTTTATTTAAGTCCTATGTGAATCGTTATCAACTATATGTTTTCCCTAGCTGCATTCGTAGATACAGATAAGTGAAATATAACTTACACATTTACTATAATCTATTACGAACATTCTACCTATAAGAATACTTTAATGTAGGAAAATCATTATTTAAAGATAAGCAGATTTGTTACTTAATCATTATATAGGTAACATCAGGTTGTCGATTGTATATGTTCATCATAAAGCTTCCTGAGCCTATTATTTTCTTAATTTGTAATAGTATTATTTTTTTAATGATTGATGGTAGTGATCTTTGATTAAAATGAAATATTCCTCTGATATGAATCTCACTCTTAACTATGATGAAACAATAAGATCAGATAACAATAGAGCTTGTATCTTGAAATAGTTAAAATGGGACATCCTGCGCGCTTCTTTCTTTTTCACCTACTTTGTTATTGTGCCATCCTTTAGCATTCCATTTTTATTTGCTTTTTAATCTCATCCCGCATCATTCCTTGAGCCATTGGATACTTCTTTAATTCTAATCTCATCTCAGATTAATGATATACTATTGACTCTAAAAATGAGTGTTATTTCAATATCAAATATTATCATAAAAATTGTGTTTCCAGATTTTTTTCCCAATTTTACTCTTATTATGGCTTAAGTGAGATCGAGAGGGGGTAACAGTTTATTACTCTCTTATTTACTATTAATAAGTTTTTTAGTTATTCTCAACAAATAATTTGTTATGTAATATTAGGAGAGCGTCTGCATTTTTCTTATATATAGGTTTATGCTTTACCATTTTGCATTAGTACGATTCATAAGATACCATACGTTTAAAGATTGTGACCAATGCTACTTCAATATTATAGGCTTTGCTACTTTGTTATTTATGATTTTACTCTAATCTTATAAATATGAAGCGAGAAGTTTTGTTTTCTACCTTTTTGGTTGTTACTGATAAAAGTACATATATAGAGTATTATCTACTCATGACAGTTGTCACACTTGTTTAATCAACTGTAGGCTTGGTTTATTAGATGAATGGTACGTTTTATCTCGAACGTACCGTGTGATTGATAGACGTTTGAAGGATAATACACAATACACAATACTACAATACGTTAAAAACATCTGTCTCTGACGACTCATCTCTAGATTTGCATCTTCCAACAGTCTCAGAAACGATCGTCCTGATCTCTCACAGAATATTTTCTACAGGACTCGTTTATAATGATGTTATTATTATGCGTAGTATGCATTGGAGCATAACGAGAGGAGTTGGCGAAGACGGAGAGTGTTATTATCGAAAGTTAGTTTTGTTAGACAATTTGACGATATATGTAACGTTTTTGATAAATTCTTCCCTCATAAACACCGAACACTACATATACACGTACTAAAGGTCCTAATAATACTTGAACTATTATAAACACATCATCTAAACTGTCATTATTTATAATCTCTCATACTATTGATCGCCCTACATCTCTCTTATCCACCATAGTCTGACTTCTTAAGGCGCTTAATAGGTTATAATTCTGTAAGTAGATGTAAATGGAATAGGTTCGACCGCTCGTTAACTATTCAGCCCCATTGAGATCTAGACGAAGTTTCAACAGTGTTCTTTTTATCATAAACTAAAACAATTAATCTGGCAATCCAAAAAAAAAATGTAATTTATCGATTTTTTTTGAATCACCCTAAGTGTGGAGTTTATTACTCAAAAATCACCTTTTTTATAGTTATTATATTTAGTTGTGATTATGTGGTACTGTGCTTTATCTGAGTGTTGTGTTTTTGTAGTTCTTTGGTTTATATTATTTTAGGTTTTTTTATTAGGATTGATTATTGTTATGGGGGTTTATTTGATATATTAACTATATGTGTTTATATAGTTTTTTTATAATAGGATGGATATTATATATATATATTATATATATATATTTATATATATTAATTATATATATATTATAGATATATATATTATATATATATATCTATTATAATATATATATACATATATATATATATATATATCTATATATATACTATATATATACTATATATATATCATATACGTATATATTTATATATATATATATATATATATATATATATATATATATATGGGACTGTAGCAGGATTTCATTTAGGGGGGGCAAAGGTTGAGTGACTGATACTATATTATAATATATATATATTATAATATATATATATCACTTATTATACATATATATATTATCATAATATATATATTATTATATATACTTATATATTATATTTTATATATATATTTTAATAATAATATAATATTTAATTTTTAAATAGATATATATATATTTATTATATATATATATATTATATATAATATATATATGTCTTCAAAATTGCCTGCTATAATTTTTTTTCTATTTTCTGCAATTGTTTTTTAATGGTTGTTCCGGCAGCTCCGAATAATTCAACGATACGCCTTCAGGTAGTGATTTTAAAGCTTTTGGCAGCCCCGCAAATGCTATGGACATATGAAAGGTTCATAGCGGAGAATAATGTCAGAAAGAATCCAGCTGTATAAAACAATATGAAAACGACAACACATTAAACCTTTAGAAAAAATAAGTAATTACAATTAGTAATTAGTAATTACCAACTTCATTGATCTATCAATGTGTATTTTCAGTTTTCCTACTACAAACCCTTAAAAACGTCGTCTTGCCAAAAATATAAAAAGTTCATAATTTTTAATTTCGGCCAAATTATAGGAGAGGGACAAATGGGGCCCTAGCCCCCCCTCTATATACATATATTAATATATAATTATATATATATATATATATATATACTATTATATAATATATATATATATTTATATATATCATATATAATATATATACTATATATATAGTTCTCCTTATTCTCGTTTTAGGTTTCGTTTTTATGTTGATGGTTAAGTGAGTCTGATTGGTGGGTGTCAGTGTATGGGTAGATATGTTGGTTGTGATTGTTTGTGATGGGGGTTAGTTGTTGTGTGGGGTAGTGTCAGTGGTGATGTGGATTGTGGAGTATCGGTGTGTTTAGTTTGAGTTTATTATTTATGTATTGGTAGGTTGGTATGGTTTGATTATTGTTGATGTGTTTATGTGGGTATTAGTGGTATATATGGGGCTGCATACCTTTCTTAGTCCCACCCCTCTCTACACTATTGTATATAAGTATATTAATAATTATAGTATTATTTGTATTATATATATTATATATATTATATTGTAGGTTATATGATTATGATTATATATACGACTTTTTGTTTCGAATCAGTTAAAATAAACTAATTACATTTTAAATATTGTTCTTCAATAACGATAACTAGAAAGTACCTAAAATTCTTCACAGCTGTCTAATTTCAGTTACACAAATATTTAAATATAACCAAAAAAAATTTTTTTTTTACGTTATTTTTTACAATATTAATAATGTTATTACGACAAATTTCACAAACTGGTACGTACTAAGATTTTATACTTGAATAAAATGCGCTTATTTAAAGATATATTATACTTTACATTTAGGATATATTATATATATATAGCTACACTATATAAATGTATATATATAATATCTATATATATATATATATTACTAATATAATATATATTAATATAGAGTTATTATTATATTATTATATATATTATATGATATTAATTAAATATAATATATATATTTATATATTATATATATATATATATATATAATATATCATTATATATATACTATCATATTATATAACATGATTATATCATATATATATCATAGGAAGAGTATATTGTATTTGGTAGTGCCGCATGCGGAACAACGCCTATATGGCAAAACGATTTGCTAACATTCTGCAATTCGCGAACTATATTGTAGTTTATTAATGGTAATTGGCAATTATTAAGTGTAATTCATCTTGACACTATAATATAACTGTGGAGGATTGGATGGTTGCATCTGTTTATGTTTATAAAATCGACCGACTCGTAGAATATAACTTTATGCAAATTGTGCTCAGCCTTATTAGATAATGTAATGAAATAGAAATAATATTTAATAATTTACATCGGTGAGTCGTTTATTAAGAAGGCAGAAGAAGACCACGCTTGGGCGAGGTTGGGAGAGTTGATACTGAACTTTGAATTCGCTCCGAAGCTTTGGTGGACTCGTAGCCGATATTTACAAAGTCAACACAACATTAATATCTAAGTGCAAATACAACCAATGTCAAAAAAAAGGTGTTACTATTAGAAAAATCACTAAGAAAAAATTACTAAGTAAAAAACTTTATAAGGAAAAATCTAAGAAAGAATAAATATGATTACTTTTAATTGTTCAAATACAAAAAAACCCAGGTACTATAGAAAAAAATACTAAGAAAAAATACTAAGAAAAATACTAAGAAAAGTACTAAGAAAAAAAAAATACTAAGAACGAACTTAATAAGTAAGTCTACTAAGAAAAATACTAAGAAGAAAATACTAAGAGGAAATACTATAATTCACAAATGGTACAAAATACTAAGAAAAAAAACTAAGAAAAAAATACTAAGAAAAAATACTGAGAAAAAATACCTAAGAACAAAAATAGCTAAGAGAAAAATTTCTAAGAAGAATACTTAAGAAAAAACATACTAGAATTAAGTTGTTAGCGGGCGGTAAATCGTTTGGGAGGGGAGAGGGAGGAAGGGGGAGAGGGGGTAGGGAATAAATATAAATTGAGGGAAGTGTGGGTTTTTAACCTTTTGAATTTTATATTGATACTCATGTGTTGAGTGTGCTTCGTAGTGGCTTTGTATTTATAATTTTAACCTTTTTATTGCTATGTATGCTATTTGGGGTGTGTTTCAGTGAGCGGGGTGGTCGGGCGTAGGTTCATGGGACGGTGCTACGGTTGGGGCTGTCACAAAACGTACAGCTAAGTGAAAAGAGGAGTATTTTTTTTGGGGAAATTTAGGGGGGGATTTTCATAGAAGGGGAAGGGGGAGAAAAAGAAGTTGAAGCGAAGGGGGGGAAAAAAAGAGGGTAATACAGGGTGGGGGATTTGTTTTATGGACGTCGAGAAGAGGGCAACGAGGATTGAAGACGGAGGACAGTTAGGGTTAATGTTCGAGGAAAAAAGGTTGGATGTGTTAGGGTAACAGAAACTAAGTTGAAAGGAAAGAGGGAGTTGGATTTGCGGAAAATACAAGGGTAAGATTTCAGGGTGAATCGAGAAGTGAGGGGAGGACGCGGTGGGTGAATAGATTATGAAGGAAGACGGTGGGGAGAAGGTAAGGTGTTAGACAGTGAGTCGAGTAGGTAATGTGGGTAACAAAAGTGAAACTTTGGGGGGAAATGTGGTGTTATCTGCCGCCTTATGCACCAGTTGAATGGAGCGACGGGAGGAGGAGAGCAGAGAGATTTGGAATGAGCGTTGAATGAGTGTTGGGAAAGTTCTGGGGTAAATGAAAAAAATTTGTCTATCGGGAGATTTGAATGCAGGAGTGGAAGAGGAGGGGGTGGGAAGAATAATAGGACCTTTGGGGGTAGGGGGGAGGAATGATAATGGGGAAAATTCGATAGAGTTTTGTGTTGAAAAAAGAAATGATAGTGGGGATACTGGTTCGAAAACAAAAAGTGATAATATAAGTATTAACCATGAAAGGAGATAACGGAGGAAGGCGGTACTGGATAATATGTGTGTGTAAATTAGGGAAGCGATAGAGGTAGATTACTGATGTACATGTATTAGAGGGCGGGAGGGGGAATATCGGCATTCACTATTTGGTGGTTGCTAGGTTAAGAGTGGGAGGAGAGGTGACGATTAGGGAAAGGGGGGAAAACAGAGACGAGAGCTAGAAGTGATAAAGGTTGAAAAATTGGAGGAGACAGTGTGTAACGAGGGAGTTTAAAGCGGGGTTATGAGGAATAGGTGGGAGATGTTGAGAGGGACGGGATTGGGGAGGTGCGAGCGGGGAGGGAGGAGATTATAAAGAGGCCGTATGTGAAAGAGCGTAGAGGGTATGTGGAAGTAACAGGTGGGGTAAGCAGAAGAAAGGAGTGAAGGGGTGGAGTGGGAGGTGAAGGAGGTGGTGAAAGGAAAAAGGAGGCTTATGTGAAATGGTTGGGAGGTAGGAGGAGAGGAAAGCTGGAGGAATATAGAAGGTAGAGGGAAGCCAAAAGAGGGCGTGGAAAGGGCCGAAGGAAACGCAAAAGATGAGTGGTTGTGAAAGGTGACGGAAGGATTTTCGAATGCGGCGAAGCAAGATGTTCTGGAAAGACAGTAAATAAAAAAAAGAAGAAGAAAGAGGGGTTGGAGGGAGAGGACTCAAGGGAGAGTGGGAAATGTGGATAAGGAGGAGAGCGATAAGGTAGGAAGAGGTGGGGGAGAGATATTTTTTAGTGGATTACTAATGAGGTATAGGGGTGGGCGGAGGGAGGTTGTTTTGCAAGAGGCCGGGCATGGCGGGGTGAAATTGGCGGAGGCGAGGGGAAGAGGCACTGAAATACAAATGGAGAAATTAGTAGTGGCTCTTGAATAACAGGACAAAAAAAAGGGAAGTCGCAGGTATGGGATGGGGCTGAGAATGGAAATGTTACAGAATGGAGATCATAGGGGTGGAGGATGGTTGCTACAGTTATATAATATATGTGGAGAGGTGGTGAGGTACCCAACAGGATTGGAGAGGATGGATGTTTGGTGCCCCTGTATAAGGGAAACGGGATAGGATGGAATGTGGAATTATAGAGGTATATGTCTATTAAGTGTGGTAGGGAAAGTGTTATGGTAGACGGCCTGATTGAGAGGAGTGAGAGGGTTCAACGGAGGGAAGAATGGCGTTGAAAGAAGACAAGGAGGATTTAGGGAGCCGGCTAGAGCGTGTGTGATGGACCAGGCATGTTCACACTAAAGATTGCTTGTGCTTCGAGAAACAGATATAAGAGAGGTAAAGGGAAAGGTTGGGTGTTTTTTAGATTAGAGAAACGCATATGATCTAGACGTGGATCAGGGGTAATTGTGGAGGGTTACTGGCAGGAAAATGGAGTGGGGGCGATAAACTAGGGCTAAAGGTAATTAGGGCCTTTCTATAGAACGTAGAAAGTGTGTGAGCAGTGTTCCAGGAGGGGAAGTGAGATCTTTGGGTTCAGGTGCGAGGACTGAGGGAGGGGTGTGTATGTCGCCGTGCGCTATTCAATTTGTATTATGGAGAGTGTTGTAGCAAGAGATCGGTGAGGGAGGGGAAGGGGGGTTGGCAGATTGACAAAATGGGGATGCCTAGAAGGGAAGTCGAACATGATAGCTTTGCAGAATGATAACTGCCTAGTGCGAAGAACGCGGCAAGATTGAAGGTATTGGTGAGGGAGTTGAAGAGAATGTGCGACAAAAGGCTCTAAAATAAATCCTGGTAAAGATAAAGTGTTAGTGTTGAGGAGGAGGAAAGTGAGGAGGGGGAGGGTTAGAGGTTAGAGTAGGGGGTGTAGTTTTGGAAGAGTTAAAGATGTTTAGATATTTAGGTATGGATTTGGGTAAGGGGCGGAGATGAAGGAGGAGATAGAACACAGATAGGAGAAGGAATGAGAGCTTTGAGTGCTCTGAGAGAGAAGTAAGGAAAGGGGGGGATTTATCACAGAAAGTTAAATAAGTATGTTTGAAAAAATTGGGTACCAGCGCGTGATTATATGGGATGTGAAACGTTGGGGCGCTTGAAATGCCAAGTCCAGCGAAAGAAGTTTGGAGTATTTGAGATGAAAGGCGCTTGAGACGCGGTTTGTGGGAGTTAGCGAGAAGGGAGAGGATAGGAATATGTGGTGAGGGAGAGAATGTGATTGGAGGAATGGGTTGGTGGGACAGAGCGGAGACAAGAAATGTTAAGATGTATGGAACATTTGGTGAGAATTGGAGGACAGAGAGTGGTTAGGGAGAGTTTGGCGAGGCGGAGGCGGCGATAGGAAGGAGAGGAAGGGGAGACAAGAAGGGGTGGATGGGATGCGAATAAGGATTGCTGGATGAGGGTCAGGAGGAGGGGGAAGCGAGTAGGGTTTTGGCGAGGATAGGAACGTGGTGGAGGAGGTGGGTCGAGGGCGAGATCGACGCGGCGAGGTTAGTGGAGTGGGAGAGCGCTGTATGTCCACTACCCGTCAAAGCGGTAAAGGGTGTAAGTATTAATAAATACAATAAATAAATTAAATTATTATATATATATTATATATATATATATATCTATATAATAATATATATATTATATATCATATATATTATATATATATATATTTATATATATAGATATATACATATATAATATATATATAATATATATTATATTATCATATATAATATATACTATATATATATATATATATATTAATATATATCAGATATATATTATATATTAACTAATATAATATATTATATAATGGCTCATCGTCGAATTAATTACTTTATTTATCAGCCTCGCAAGTTAATTAAGCTCAAGCCATTTTTTTGAAAATCTACGTAATAGAATAAGCGGTGTTGAATTTTTATGGGTACCACATCGCGGCTCTTCATTTGACTTCCCCTAATAGCTCTCACCAAAATGTTAAATAAGATTTTTTAAAATTTAACTTGATTCAGCAGAAAATTTTAGTTTTTTTTCTTTTTTTTTGTAAATAAAACAGAAAAAAAGAATTAATATTAATTTTAGGCAACGGTTTTGTAGCCCGCGTTCGATCGGCAGTGCTTCGCGGCGTCATGCATTCCTCACAATGGTATTGATTAACTTAAAAAAAAAGCTGTACATTCATCTAATTACATAGCATTACACAACCCTTAGGTAAAATCATGCATGACACTTCTTATGTATTTGTTTAATTAAAAAAAATGTACATGACGTCATACATTCCATATTACAAACTTAGGTACATAAATCAAATTTAAACTGAAATGAATTGTCGTAATTTTTGTAGCATTTAAGTGTGAAGCCCCCCAAAAATATATTAATTTCTTTTTATTTTTTTTTATTAAATTTTTAAAAGTTTTAATGACAGTTTTATTTGACTTTTAGGAAATGTGTTCGGATTCATGCAATCGATATGTATATGGAGGTGGATGCTGAATAACAGACATGATCCAATACTATTATAATACTAATATATATATATATATATAATATTATATTATATATATATATATATCATATATATATAACTATATATATATATATATTTATGGGTCCTTCGTCATATGATGTGACTGAGTTTTACCATATCGCATTGTATGGATCCGAATCACATTTTAAGTTGATAACAAGTCAACAATAAACTTTAAATTAATAAAAGTTTCACACCTATACAAAATATTAAAAAAAAAACAAGTCCTAATTACTTAATTTAAAATCTTCCCTAACCTAACGTAACTTAAACTTACCAACTTAACCTAACCGAATATATATTATATATATATATATATATATATTATATATTATATAGATTACTATATATAATATAATATATATTATTTATATATATAATATAACTATATATAATTATATGGTCAGCATCCCGAAAGACACATGCATGTAACTAACAAACTATAAACAGCTAATTTAAAATAAATAGCATTTTCTAATTCAGCTGACATTTTTTAAAGGAAGTGAATAAAAAATAAAAAAATTACACCGCTTTTTAAAAACTTAAAATTTGTTAAAAATGTTGGAAAAAATTGTATAATAATTACCGTTTTTTGACAATACGAAGAGAACGCTTCGAGGTACTCGGTTGAAAAGGAATTGCAAATGTGAAATTTTTCTTTTTTAATAAAGAATACCACGGCAGTAAACAACAAAGCATGCAACAGAGTGATTATTTTCTCAGGCCTACCGCGGGAACGACGGGGCCCCCCACTGTCCTCGTCGGCCTCGAACCCCTTAATAAGGAAATAAAAAGAAAAAATAACATTTTTCTCCAGAGCAAATAAGACAAAAACAACTATTTGCGTAAACCCTCTCGGCACTCGTATTACTGCAAGGAATGCAAGGTTTGATGAGAACGTACGCCTTGCCGACCTAAGATACTAATATTTAACGGTGTTATAATAAATATTAGAATGAAAATCAATTTCTTTTTAAGTTTTGTCGATGAAAATGCTTGCTTACCCCAATCAAAATTTTTATTGATTTTCCCTGTAGCTGTTCATAGCTTTTAAAAGCACGATGCGATGGCGCTTTCGGATTGCTGGCAAAAATATTTATTATATACTATATATATATAATATATAATATATATATATATATCATATATAATATATATATATACTATATATATATAACCTATATATCATATATATATAGAATATACTATATATATAATATATTGCTCCCTCCTATTCCCCACATTTCATTTTCAATGTTTTCCCTTCAAGACACATATTATATATATATACTATCATACTATAATACTATATATATTTATAGATATACATATATATATAGTATAATATATATATATAATATATAGTGTAGTTGTGTTATATATATCATATATATATATAATAATATAATAGTATATAATACATATCATAAGCAAGATTTAGAGTGTCCAAGACTGAGTGATAAAATTTTAATTTCATCAAAATTTTAAATAAAGCGTAATGTTCTGATTTTGATTCTGTTTCAAACAATTTTCTTACTTAAAGGTAAGTTAGTACACTATATATTAATATATAATATATACTATATTATATATATAAATATATATATATATATATATATTATATATATATACTATATATAATATATCTATAATTATTAATTTACTATATATATATATATATATATTTATATACGTATATATAATATATATATATATTATATAATATATACTATATAATATATAATATAATATATATATATATATATATATTCTATCATATATTAATATATATATATATACTAAATATAGTAATCCGAAGAAACCGGGATCCCAAAGATACAGCCGCTCTGACTTCAGCCTAAGGCCCCGCCCTTTTATACACGTACATCTGAGTGTGCCAACCTATTTATGTCATGTTTACCCTTTTGTGTTACACATTTTAATTGTTGTTTGAAGCGCTGTGACACACACACCTCCGCACTAACTTACACACACACAACGAATAACGCTTCGTATTTAGTTGTTGATGATGCGTGTGCATGTATCTGATATATATATATATATATACTATATATATATATATATATATATATATATATATATATATATATTTATATATAAAATATATATAATATTAATTATATATATATATAATTATATATATATATATAATATATTATATATATAAATATAATATATATATATATCAGGATATTATATTTAGTATTTTTTTATCCATTGGTGTATTTTATTGATTCTATACGATATTGGCGATGATGGCAATTTTCAACTATTCGTTATTGCAATTAATAACAATAACGAAGAGGCTTGACGCGAATCGCAAGCGAAAGCTCGAATATGTATTGATATTTTTAGTTATAAATTTATTTCCCTCCCCCCCTTTTGTATGTTTTATAAATATTAAAAAAAAAAAAAAGATAGACAGATAGAAAGAAGTAAAAAGTCGTTATAATTAACAAACTTCGCTGTTATTATAATAGAGTTCATGTAATAAATCAAGGCCTGATTACTATGGTAACCATGCATTTATTCTACGACCCCAAGATGCCCAATTTAAACACTTGTTATTAATTGACAAAATAACGAATAGTTGAAAATTGCCATCATCGCCAATATAATATATAAATCAATAAAAAAAACAACAAGGATAAAAAAAAAAAAAAAATAAAAAAAAACACAAAAATAAGAAAAAATATATAAATATATATATATATATATATATATATATATATATATATATATATATATATATAATATCATATAATATATATATATATATACTATATATATATATATATATATTATATATACTATATATATTTAAGTTGTCAAACACCACCACACGGGACAGAAGCCCTAATTCAGGAGAGGGCGGTGTTGCCACGCTAAACATTTCATCCCGCTAGCGTAAATTACGCGAGACGAGCACAGACGCAGGCTTTAAAGTGAGGGAGTTAAATTCAGCAGGAAACAAATAAGATGAGAAGAAGAAATTCACAGAACAGATGTTATTCATTTATCATGCAGAAGAAGGAAGCAGCGCACGCGAACTAAGGCCTGGAGTTATCCTTCACATCAACACAAAACACTCGTGCGCAGACACACTACCCCCTTGTGATACGATGGCGACGTAAAGGTGGTGGTACGCGAGTGGTAGTTTCCCTCGAACACCTGCCGCTGCGGCACCTATAAAAAGAGATAAAGTACCAACATCGCGCACAAAGATAGAGGTCAAGTGAATTGGAAAAGTACAGTACAGTTTATAGAGATAAAGCGCCAACATCGACCCTGTCCAAAAGCCGGGTGAAAACCAGA
Source organism: Trachelipus rathkii (assembly GCA_015478945.1). Lineage (NCBI taxonomy): Eukaryota > Metazoa > Arthropoda > Malacostraca > Isopoda > Trachelipodidae > Trachelipus > Trachelipus rathkii. The sequence continues at coordinate 921 of JABUQX010060845.1, read as the reverse complement.
GCCCCCCCCAGATATGAGAACAGTACTCCTTACAAGGCGGATGGCTGAGACCCTTGTATAGCTGGCGGTAACTGTGAAGAGGAGAAAAAAATCCTCGCAGTATTAAACAGGCATCGGATAGGGGATGTGGTTCTATATATGATCGACGTACATCAAAAACACCACACAACACACCACCAAAAAACACGACACGGCCTACAAAGTAATATATATATATATAATAATTATTATATATAGTATATATATATATATATATATATATATAATATAATCAAAAACTAACGAATTATCTCAGAATACAAATTCATTATGTTCAAATATACTAAAATATATACCATAATATATATATAATATATACTTATATATATATATATACTATAATATATATATATATATATATATATATATTTATTATATATATATATTATATATCACATAATATATAGATATTATATATCATACTATATATAATATAGCGTAAATACCACGTAGACAGCGAACCCACAGCATTTTGATACCACAGAAAAATTTCTAAGTCAAAAAAACTTATTAAGTCTCAGAAAAGTTAAGTGACAGTTAGGTTTTTAATAAACAATTGTTACGGGCAAGCTTCTGGCATACATTCCATAAACGCATTGTTACTTATCAAACATTTTCTTTCAAAAAACATAGCCTTAACTTTTGTTGACACTTAGAATTTTGTTAACTTAGACAAATTCAGTCTCAAAACTGTGTGGGTATGCCATCTACAGGACATTACCATATATATAGAATATTATATATATATATATATAAATAATATTATATATATATATACTATATAATAACTAAAATAAAAAAATATATATATATGGATCAACTTAATGTTCTTTCTAACCTCAAATCATAATTTAACTGGAGAAATAATCAGAGAACATCTCT
>JABUQX010060844.1:0-25000 GCA_015478945.1 Trachelipus rathkii | reverse complement strand
AAGCATTCTTTCTTTCTTTCTTCTATTTTCCTCTCCCAGGAAGGATTCTTCATACCACGCAAGCATCTTTCTCCAGAAGTCCCTCTCCTGCACTTTCCTCTTCGCTTAGCACTCTCATTTTTAGTAGCTGACATCTTTCCAGAGAGTCCTTCACTGACCTCCGCCCATCTCTTCTTCGGTCTTCCCTTGGTCTTCTGCCCTCTGGTGTCCTTTCCCATCTTCTTTTCGGCATTCCCTCCTCCTGCTCCATCCTCTTCAGATGTCCACACCATCCAATCTTACCCACATCCATCTCTTCAGTATCATCTTCTTCACCCCTATATCTTCTCTAATTACTTCATTCCTTATTCTGTCTCTCCTACTTTTTCCAATCATAGTTCTTAATACCCTCATCTCCGCCGCTTGTATTCTACTCTCCTCTCTTCTCGTTTTTTGTCCTGTTTCCGCTCCGTACAGCAGTGTCGGAGTCAGTATAACTGTTAAAATCACTTTTTTAACCTCTTATTCGATGTTTCTATCTTTCATCATGGGGTATACCGCTTTCATAGCTAATCCATACTTTTCCATTCTTCGCGTAATCTCTCCTCCACTTCATCCCCTTCCGTTAAAACATCCTCCAAGATAATTGCAGGTATTTACCGCCTTTACCTCCTCCCCTCTCACCACCATCATCATCCCCTCCTCATTTCCTCCGGTTATTGTTAATATCTCTGTCTTCTGTACGTTCATCCTCATTCCTGCTTCCTCCAACTCCTCCTCTGCAAACAACTCCACCACCTCTCGAATCGTCTCCTCTCTCTCGCTTCAACATGCCAGATCGTCCGCATATGCCATTATGTCCCCTTCAGATTCTCCCAGTCTCTCCCTCACTTTCCTTATCACCACGTCTAAATATAATATAAACAACAGTGGCGATAAAAAAGGCCCCTGCTTCACTCCTGTTTTCACCTCAAACCATCTATCGTTCTCGCACTCCGTTCTAACATTACAACTGCATTTCTCATAAATACTTTCTATTGCCTTCTTTAATCTACCCCTCACTCCATAATTTCTCTCCATAGCTCTCCAGAGCTTTTTCCTTGGCACCGAATCAAATGCCTTTTGAGATCTCGATGAACGGCTACAAAAAGAATCTCTTGCCAATTTCCAGCATTCTTCTGTGAGAACATTCTTAGTTGAATAAGAGGTCCGTTCGTTTCCTTCTTCCGCTTCTATACCCGTACTGTTCTTCTCCGAGTCTCGGCTTTACCTTCTCTCTCAACCTCCTCTCCAATATTTCTTCGTATATTTTCGCCAGATGGTCCATCAGTGAAATAACCTCTATAATGATTGACAAGCTTCCTGTATTCTCCTTACCTTATATATCGGTTTATTATTGCTTTGCCCCACCTTTCGGCACCTTTTCCCTCTCTCCAACACTTGTTCATCAAAACTGATGATTTCCCTCTCACGCTCCTCTCTCCCTCCACACAAACTCCACAGCCATCCATCCTCTCCTGCGGGTTTTTACCGTTCTTCATCCTTTTTATAGCCTCCTCATATTCTTCTACCGTTATCTCTCTGCCTTCCTCCTCCCTCGTCCGATCTGCAGCTTCTTCCTCTTGTTCTTTGTATTCTACATTTAGCAGATCTTCATAGTATTCGGTCCATCCTATCATTTCTTTCTTCCGGTCTCACAAGAATCTCTCCGTTTCTATCTTTAAATTCTTTAAAGGATTTTCCTGATTCCTAATCCGTAAATCTCGCAGAAGTCGTCATCTAAAGTTCTGTCCGGCTTCCCGAGGCTCGCGCTTGAGTTCTGCAAGCAGTTTATTTCGGGAAGTGGCTTGCTAGCCCTATCCTGCCCTAGCATAACTCCTTTAGCAGAGGACACCTCCTGGTGTCCTCGTTGCCCGGGGTGCACGACGGGGACGCGGAGTTGGACTTAGCACCCCTATCAAATATATATATATATATAATATATAATATATATATATATAATATATATATATATATATATATATATATATATATATATATATATATATATATATATATATATATCCAGAATAGGAAAAGAGACCGTTCATGGAAATGTTGAAGAAGGTGGAGGACGGAAGAAGGAAGAATGTATTGTTGCTGATTGGAGATTTCAATACAAGAGTAGGGAGGAGAAGGGACGTGGTGGAGATAATGGTAGGACAGTATGGAGAGGAGATACGAATATTGAAGGAGATGTTATAGATTCTGTTAAGGAGGGACTGAAGATCGATGAGTGGCTTTTTCCAACAGAAGGACTCACATAGGTTCACAAGATATGGATGGAACAAAATCACAAGAGAATTCAATTAGAGATCTATTATAGATTATATAATATCGTCTTATAGTAGGCTAATAAGGATTGTGAAAGTGATACATGGAGTAATAATGGATTTGGATCATAGATTGTTGGTGGCGGACCTGGAGGTGAAAACAGAAAAGTTGCAGAATAAAGAAAAAAAATTTGATTAAAGTGGAGTTCCTGAAAGAGTATGACAGGAAAAGGGAATATATTGAAAAAATAAGCGAGGACCTAGAACAATTAGAAGGAGTAGGAGAGATGTGGGAGATACAAGAAACGGTAAGAAGAGCAGCAGAGGAAACCCTGGGTAAAAAATGGGTAGGAGGAATGAGAAAAACGTACTGAAGAAGTGAAGGAGGCAATAAAGAGGAAACAGTATTGATGAGAAGCTGGTTGAAAAATATGGGCTCGGTATGTGGAGGCAAGGAATGAAGCAAAGAAAGTGAAAGAAGAGGCAGCAAAGAGAGAGGCGGAAGAAATGATGGAAAATGTGAGGGCAGTAAGGAAGAAGAATTTTAGACTGGCAAAAACGTATAGAGGATCAAAAAGGAAAGTATGCAATATCAAGGATAAGCAAGGAGAAGTTTTGGTGAGATTAACAGACATAAGCAGGAGATATCGGAATACTTCAAAGAACTGTTAAATGTGAATGAACAGGTGGAGAAGAGATAGTTGAAGAAAGGGAGGATGAGGAGGGGAAGGAGATCACTATGGAAGAGTTGGAGGTGGCTCTGAGAGGGATGAGAACGGTTAAGGCAACGCGCGGGAGATGGGATATCCATTAGAAACTAATAAAAGAAGATGGAAGTGAAAATGAAAGAAGTAATTCTGAAATTGTTCAATAGGTGTTGGAACGAGAGCCAAGTACCAGAGGGGTGGGGAAAGCCAATCATAGTTCCAATATATAAGGGAAAAGGAGATACAGGAGACTGTAAAAAACTATAGGGAATTTCCTTGTTGGACCACAAGGCAAAAACATATAAGAGAATACTAGAGAAAAGGCTAGTAGAGCCCAGACTGGGTGAAGAGCATAACGGATATTAGAAAGAAACCAGAAGGCAGAGGATCTCTTGCTCGTCTTGAAAATTTAACGTTAGAAAAGGTATTGGAATATAATAACGAGCATATATAGTAGCCTTTCACAGATATGAGGAAAGCTCTTATTCAGTGCCTATGAGAGAGGACTGTGGAGAGTGCTAGAGAGAGAATATGCAGTAGATAAAAAGTTGAGAGGAGCCCTGGAGTGTTTGGTATAAGAATAGTAAATGTAATGCAAGATCAGAATATAGAATAAGGAATTGGTTTGAGGTGGAATGAGAGTCACAACAGGAAGCGTGTTGCACAAATTTTGTTTGTAGCATATCTGGATGTAGTGATAAAGAGGGATATAGGAGATTTGATCTGTGATATTCTGGAAAACGTGGATGACTTGCGTGCTGGAGCAAAGAGGAGATAAGCGAGAGAGTTTTCAAAATAGCTTGAGAGTCGCGTCTTTGACTTATGAACACAGAGCGACAGAGAATCATGGTGGTTAATAGAGAAAAAATGAATGAAAGAAATGAAACTAAAATCTTCAATATTGACTTCTGTGTCAAATCCAGGATTCAAAGCTAAGTGATGCTAGCAATTAACAGCGACTTCTAGGTGAATTCTATAAAGGCCCTCCAAGAAAATAACCCAAATAGCATGACTGATGTTGCAGTTTCTGAAAGTAGTGCCGATGACTTTTATGATTATGAAAACGACTGCAAGCAAAGATTCGACGGAAATGAAGGTTCTCAAATATTTGCTGAATCAAAATCTTCATTGGAATCTCTACGTCATTTTTTTTTTTGCCTTTTTTTTCTAAATACAACACCCCACTACCATCATCACATAGTAGAAAGACTCTTCAGCCCCCCCCCCCCCCCCCGTTTTGGCAGGTCATTATTCACTCTCCTAAAAGAGCAGACGTCTGATGAAATATTTAGTCGTTTTGGGTTTTTAAAAGGAAAAATTCAGCGTAATGAGCAAAATGCGGTCCTAACCATTTTAGTATACTTCATAATTTTCTCTTAAAATTGTAGAGATATATATATATACTTATATAGATACTATAATTATATATATATATATATTAATAATATATATATATATATTATATATATATATATATAGTATATATATATATATATATATATTATACATATATATATATAATATTATATATTATATATTATATATATTATTATACAGTATATAATATTTAATATATATATAATATTATATATATATAATATATATATTAAGATATATATTATATATATATATATACATATACTAATCTGTATATGAAACATATTATTTTGAGAAATTTTATGGAAATAATTGTCTTTTCTTATTGCTTATTTGTATAGTATGTTTCTCATTAACTTTGTGAAAGATTCTTCTATCTTACAGTTTATCCTTTCCCACGAGTGAGTAAATTACGATGAAAAGCGGACGATATTCGCCTAGTGGTGAAAAAATTGATATTTTATTGATAATTGTTGCCCGGATTATGTTATTTGTTAAAAATAATCCATTTGCATTTTCTCTGGAAACTGATGTCGTTTAAAGGCAATGTTATGGTTTTCTGTTAAAAAACTGTAAATTCATATATTAAAACCTACGACAAAAAATGTCATAATCCGTGTGTATTTGTTATTTACTTGCACCAGTTAATTCGCATATGCAAAAATAATAACTATAATTGATGAAATTGCGTTGGCTATTGTGCTTATCACTTCTATATTGTAGCCAATATTTAGAAAAACTAATGTTACAATTAACAAACTTTACGACCTTAAAGTATTTAGGTATAACTTAACGCATAATTTATAATCTTTACAATCTTAAAGTATCTAGATACATGTATCGCGATACGTATCGGAATCGGTATTGCAAATGAAGGTAAGCAAGTAATCGGTGTATCGGTATCGCTAAAGTAAATTTTTGTGTATCGATGTATCGGTATCGCTTAAGTAAATTTTTTGTATCGGATGCCCATCACTTACTATATATATATATATAGTATTAGTTATAATATATATATATATATATATCATAATACTATATATATATATTATATTATATATATATAAATAATATATATATATATATAATATAGTATATATATATATATATATCATAATATTATATATATACTTGGAGTTACCTATTAAAAACAATTTATATTATGATAATCGTTTTCTGCTTGTACATTTACACGATTTAACTTTATAATAATTTAAAAATCATTTTTTTCTTATGATAATAAATTCTTGTGAAAATGTGTGAGATTTTTATTTGTTAAGTTGCTTATTTTATTTATTTTATCGTCATTTCCATTATTTATTATCATTATTAAAACACAGTATTAAAAAACAGAGTATTTAAAAACAATATTTATAGTATTTATATCAGAGATACGATATCCGCCAATTCCTTTGGGCACGGATTAGTCATATTTTTAATGTGTTAAAAGCATTATTTGATAGCGGCTATTCTTCCCTTTTTCGTTTCAATTTTGCATAATCTTTTATATTTATTATTTAATAATTTCATTTATTTGACCAACTTTCGCAAAAAAAATATGTGAAAATATTATCGTACATTGTGAAATTGCAAAATGTAAGATCGCTTCCATAATGTCACTCTGCTGAGCACGAAGTTAGCACGAGTCGGAGTCTCGCCTCTGATATATATAATATATATATATATATATATATATATATATTATATATTATATATAATATATATATGTATTATATATATTATACATATTAGATTGTAATAATATAGAGATAAGTATCGAATCCTTTCTGAGCAAATATATTATCTGCAAAGTTTTTCATTATAATTGGAGATGTTGAAATTGTGAAACCTTGGACAAGAACAAATTCCTTAGGAATACTTGTACTCTGTACAATCGTACTTGAACAATTCAAGCAGTCACTTGTACTTGTCACTTGAACAAAACCATCTCTAACTCTCGCACACCTACACGCCGTGACAACTATATACTTACCTACTACTCTAACTATATATACTATACCTATACAAATATCTACTATACTATATCATAACATACCCTATATAATATATATTCTATACCTATAACATCACAGCTAATCACACCTACCCTATACCTCATATATAACTATTACCTATACCTACTATATGTGGTGGTATAATATGAATAACACTATATACTACTAACACATATATATATAATAACACCTATTATATACAATTACAAATAAATAACTACTAATATAACTACATACTATCATATATAATATATATTATATAGGGACGCATCGGGTCTGCTTTAGGGCTTTTTAAAGGAGTATTAACTGTTTACGACTGGTTACTCGAACCCCTTACTTTCGAGCGTTTTCACCGCTCTTGGTGCGTTATATCAAAAAGTTTTATGCGGGGGTTTTAATCCCCTAGGGTCCAATTATTTAATATAGCGGTGGGAGCCAAACTCGGCGACCTCTATTGGTAAATTAAAATATTCAGTAACGCTACTGAATATTTCCTTGCATGGATTTACTTTTTGATATTTGAAACCTTTAGTTATGGTCAAAATAAAGAGTTATTGATTTTCTTTCTTTATTTACATATATTCACAAATAAATTTATAGTCGTATAATAATATTAGCAATATTAGTAATATTAAGGAAGTAGTCTATTAGCACTTTTTGGATTAATATATATTGTCATTTAATGTGTAACAATTCACAATATTTACAAATTTAAGAAAATCTAAATAATAATTCAAGTTAATTAAATAAATTTTTAAAAGCTTTAAAAGATTTATTAAAATTAAGAAATTTAAAGACTTAAAAACTTAAAGCTTAAAGCCCAGACACAAATAAATAGTCTGCTGCAATTTTAATATAATAATTATCACTGAACTTTATATATATATATATATATATATATATGTTTATAATATATATAATATAATAGTTAATAATATAATAATAATAATAAAATATATTATATAATAAGATATAATAATATAATATATATATAATTAATATATATAATATATATCTATATAATATATATATATAATAATAATATTATATATATATATATAATATTATGTTTAGATACCAAGTTATTTTAAACTTCACCATAGTCAAATATATATATATAATTTATTCACTTCGATATATGAATATAGGTGTATACGTATACATATAAATATTTACATGGATAAGCATACGTCATGCATAATGTACGTTCAACATTCTTTATATCGGTAGGTTTACAAATAAATATAAAATAATTATAATATAAAATATATAAAATATATATATAATAAGTATATATATATATATTATATAAATAATAAATATAATTATTATAATAATATATATATATAGATATAAAATATAAATATATATAAAATAATATTAATATATATATATATAATATATAATATAATATATTATATATTTTATAACATGTAAAGTTTGGATATGTTTTAAAATTTGTATAATTTCGTTTCGCGTATATACATAAATGTTACTACAATGTACGTTTATGATATTTATATATATTTTTACTTACATGAATATTATACAGTGATGTATAAAATAAAATTACCGATAATACGCAATTGACATAAGGTCAAGCTTTTAAGTCAGACGGCAATAATAATATTTTATTATTATTAATTATTATTATTATTATTATTATTATTATTATATTTTATTATTATTAATTCATTTATTATTATATTATTATTATTATTATTATATTAATTATTATTATCATTATTATTATTATTTTTATTACCATATCCAAATAATTTGATTTGTTATAATCGATAATTATCATAGTAAATGTATAGAAATTTAAATAATAATAAATATTTACTATAACAATTGTTAATGACTAGTTAAATGTTGAATGTACTTAAAAATTTAAATTAATTTCAATGATTGAAAATTTTGACAATTTGCAAAAAAAATTGAATTATAATCATTTTTTGAAAATGAATAAAATTAGATGGTTTGCAAATAAATAATAAATAAAAATTATTAAGCTTTGTCTACTTACTCGTTTCGTTCGCGAATCGTAATAGTTTAAATTAAAAATATTTAAATTAATAATTTTTGATTCCAAGATTTTTGAATTGTGTGTTTAAAATTTAAATTAAAAAAGTATTTACATTGTATATTTTTTCTACGTGAAAGCTATTAACGGACTTCGCGTTTTTATTCTATACACTTCGGATTTCACTATAAAAAAACTATACTCCTTGCTATTTTCGTTTGCTCTATTGTGAAGTTACTAGTCGAATTAATCGCACGCTCTGCTGCTTGGGGTATGCCTGGTCTACCCTATCTACACCCTATGTTTACAGCTAAAGTTGCTTTACCAGATTGTGACCGAGTTAGGATGTGCTACTCCTTGATGTTGGTTCGACCAATCCTAGGCTTTAATGCAGAATGGAAAAAATCTAACCAAAATTATCCTTGAACAAATACATTGGACGTCAATGGAAAAAACCCCGGATTACATTGGTGAAAAACGATTGCAAATACCTTCATCTAATAAAAGTGCATCATCTTCATAAGATGTTTTTCAAAATAATATGACAAATAATTCCCGTATCCTGTTCTACCTATGGTACCAAAAACACCATCATGAAAAATAAACCTGTATTTGAAATTAGATATTAGCCAAATACATTTCCCACACTCAGTTTTGCCCAAGTTGATATTTAGTAAAAATAATAAAAAAATATAGTTATACATAATGGGGTTATTTTATCAGATATTAGAAGTAATTGTTTTTCAGTAAATTGCCCCACCTTAAAATATTAAACTATTAAATTAGATAAAGAATAAATAACAATCAAAAATACTAATTAATCAAAATAAAATCATAATAAGTTAATATAAATAAGATATTTACCAATATTGTTAAAGTACTACCCCTCACCCACCCTATCTTTAATTATGCCTGAGGTACGTATTGCATATAACAAGAGTTCCAGCTATTAAAAAGGAATGATAATCGCTGAGAAATCTGGAACGTCACGAAGTAAGGAAAACGATTGGATGCATTTAAGATGCCCAAAATCCTCTGTGAATCTTCTTGAAATGATAATAATTTAGCAAGTAAGGATTCCCTTTTTACTCATGTCCAAATTCTGAAATGTATCGTTTTTACTAAATTATCCCAATGTAGTGCGACTTTCTGGAAAAGATAAATATATTTCAGGCGAGTATATAGATTACAAAGAATCTTAAGTATATTTAGTGTAATGTAGAGAAAAAGTATAAATGATATATGTTATTGGATTATAATATGATTCTAGTATCATGTATATGAGAAAAAAAAAATTTTATTAAGATGTTTGCTATCATATAAGAATCTAACAAAAGATAGAAAAAGTGTTGTAGTGAAAAATGACTATATAGTACGCAAATCTGTAAAATAGTGTAGAAAGGTTATACACTCAATCTACTTAAAAAATAAAAATGATTTCTAAACATAAAATCTAAATGTAGCATTACTGTTATTGGTAAAGTAAATCAAAAATTAATGACTTAACATTAGAACCCAATCTATACCAAATAAATTGTAAAAGCACGATAAACCCTAAATCAAGCTTACAGATAAAGATAAAGTCAGCTATGCAAGAGATAATAATCCCCAAACTTCTTTTTCCTTTGTTAGAATTATAGGTTAAAAATTATTTTTCTCTCCTTTTAAACGGGGGAGGAGGCCGGGAGGGACGGAGTACTAAATAGTAAAAATTACATAATTAGTCAAAAATTTCAAAAAAAATAATATAATCAAATAATAATAATAACAATCATAATTCAAAATAACATATATATATTAGTAGACAAAAAAATTATAAATCTTTAATGTTGGTTGTGTATTGAATCTAAACCATGTATTCTTAGAAATGAGTTATAATCTTCCTCTCATTGAGAAGCTGTAATTGTGAGAGATTCTGGTGGATGCAATCCATTCTCTATCTCTCCAGACTAAGTACCATCTGGTAGGCCATGTATTCAGAAAATTTCGTGGCCTATAGGCATATGAAATCGTGGTATCTAAAAGCTGATCTCCCAAGAATCTAAATAATGTTCTCACGTTTTCTCTTCTTCGATGTCGTAACCATGTTCCTATCAAATCTCTAGTTCTCGTATTAGTTGAAGGTAGAAGTTCTCCCTTCAACCTCAATACATCTGCTTCATTCATAAAATGTGTCAGTTTTATTGGTACCTCAAACATGTTGATGGTCCATGCATGAATGCACATTGTCTTCAATAAATCATTGGTGTTGTAATAAGATCTTCCATTGACAATACACATAATCATTTTATGTTCGATTTCACCTTCTCTACCATTAACAAGTCTTAACAATTTATACAAAGTTCTTGGAGATATCGACAAACTTATACTATTTTGATTCTGCGGATCTACATTTTCCCAAAATATCTCTAACATTTCTCTATAATTAATTGGATACGTTTCTTCTAATATTATTTTCTCTAATAATATTTCTATCAAATCACTGCTTCCCCCTAGTCGAGCTAATTTCTTCACTATGTGAGTGCATTCAGAACAAAACATATTTTGAAATGGCCATTCTAATAAAACTACTAGATGTCCAACAAGTTCGTCTCCATTCTTCAATGCATAAAGAATATTTCTTGGTCTTCCTGCTCTTGTGATAGCTCTTAGTATCTTAGCTAGGGTAATGGTGTTTGGATATATTGGTCTTAGTGATCTAAACGTGTTTTTGTGATCATTCATTATTATTTGTGCAATTAGTTCTAAATCATCCCATTCTTTACCAATCTCTAACTCTTGCACAAGTCCATATAACTTATTTATCATGCCACGTCTCAAACAATCTTCTAACCAATCTCTACTATCGTGACCTCTATACTCACCTTGTTCATAATTTTCTAAGAAAATTTGGATAGTTGTTGTATCATCATGGTTATTTTCTAAATATTCATGTATTCTGATGAATACTACGGTATCTTTAATTATACCCAGATGATTAAAACAATTAGGTTCTAGCAAATTGACAATATCATCTGCTTCAACTGGAAAGCGATATTGTACCCTTGTTGCTACCCAATCAATTAATCTGGTTATTATTAATTTCATCCATAATCTGACTAAATCTTGTAGCACTTCAGGTATTGGTAATCTGGAACTCACCCTTTTGGAAATTATGTTTGATTTCCTTGTTCTTATTCTTTCCAACGTTTCGTATTCCGTCTCGTAATTGTCTCTTGCTGCCGTTTCTTAGACCGCCAATCTATGTTCCAAGCTTTAATGTACTATAAGTGCATCTTAGACGTCTGTAACGATATGCCATACAATCCAATTTTGATGGCTGACGATTCTGACAATCTTGCATGGAGTGGTGAAATGATCCATAATTTCCACATAATGCTTATATACAAGCAAAAAATTATCTTATATCTAATGAATATAGCAGATACCTTCACTCTCTCAACCTATGACACAATAAATGTACTAACTATTACATACCTAGTTTTATTCTAATTAACTGCGAAATGGTATTAAATAAACGCGTAATAAAACTAAAATAGCATATAATCTATATAGTTATTTATAATAACCATATTATGGAATATAACACCTAAGTATGAAATCAAAAAAAATATCATACAAATAAAATATTCAAATCTTTCCTTTTAAATGGAAATAGAAATTTCAATCATTCATGTGCTTTAATTCTCACAAGAGATTTAACAATAGAGATAGTTAAGGAACTAGTCGTTTAACTGTCTTTATCAACTAAAATGAATGACTTTTCTAACAGACCTTTTGAATTGACCTTCTTGATCGGAGTAGTATCTGGATGAGTTTAATTCTCTTCTTATGGATTAGGTTAATTATCGAGTAGGAAGTTACTGGACTAAAATTCTCTGCGTATGAATCTATTTCTTTACTGTACGAGAAGAATTGATTGTCTCGGTTTGAAACAGGCGAATCTTAGCTATACATTGTGTATTTGATGTTTAGGTATTTAATATTGATAGATACTTTACGGTCTATACCTCGTGATTTCTCGAGTCTTTTCTTCTCCGGATAGAATGGATACCACGCTAATATGCCTTGTCTTGCAAATACCAACTAGGATCTATCTTCTGTTCATTTCGAATTAATTGATCTGAGTTCTGGAGTAGCCTAATCTTACTTCTTCTTCTGAACGTTTGCTAGCTACATATTCTTCGATTCGTTCATCTACAGCATAAGCGTTTCAGATTCCCACTGTGAATCTATAACTTTGAAATTAGTAGATCTTAGTATATATTTACTCTGGTTTAACATTATCGAAAATCATCCCTTCGTTCTTCATTAGTTGTTTACATGTACTGCCATATTTCTTCTATTTACTATATTGAATCTTTCTGCAGTGTTGTTAAGAGGAGTTTTATTTCGCTTTCTCATATGTTGGCTTTCTTCATCTTTTCCTTCGGCGTTTAGCGACTTTGAAGTTGCAACATTTACTCTGCTAGCATTTTACCTGTAGGGTATGAATCTCTTAGAGGATATATGTGTGTGGTTTCAAATTCAATTCCGTACGCTTCAATGCGAAACGGACCTCGCCATTTGCGGAACAGCTTTGGAGAAAGGTGTGGGTGGTTTGATTCTTTGAGTGTACACCAAATCTCCCTATCTAATGAATGGATCTATTCTATTTGACATTCTTACTACTTTGGTGTAAATACCTATTTCACCTCTTTTTCTAGTTTACTTTTAGCCTGTCTCCTTACTTCTTTAATTTCATTTCATATATCTTTCATATCTATATCTTTCCTTTATAGGTTTAGGCTCTTTAGGTTTTATTAAGGCTTCTGAAGGCAAATCTGATGGCATCCTCTTGGTATAGCCATACAGTAGTTTTCGTTAATTTTTATATAGATCATATTTTCAAAGAATTTTTAAACCCTTAATCTTTTTACCTTTACGCAGATCTTCATATTCTATTTTCATTTTGTCTGGTTTCTTTTGTTCCTTCGAAATGATTACAGTATCTAAAGTTAATATTTCTTCTGTTTTATCTTTATTTCTAATTTCATTATCAACCTTACCTTTATTTACTTCTATATCTTTAAATAAACTAACTTTTACTCAATATTTGTAATTACATAAACTATAGGTGTTGTTTATATTTCAATAGCTATTATCTTGCTATTATTCTGCTATTTATTTTCCATAGCTTATTGTTTTCTACTACTCCTCAATGTGAGTGTTATTTACGCAACAATATCTCTATTCTGTCCATCATTTCTTCTTCGTTAAGCCATGAAGTCAGGAAATAATAAACATAACAGGGAAATTGTCTTCAACAACTTCTCTTATCGAGGCTTTTCTGCACATTTTTCGCTGATATTTTCTTTTACTATTATCAGTTTCTTCTAATTAAAGTCTTTCGTTATACTGTTCTGACGACAGTGTTATATTACTATGTATTTAAGTAATGTGCAGTTGGTTGCTTCCTAGAAGGTCATTGATCTGTGTGTTCCGTTTCAGGTTACGTTGTAAGGAAAGATTAGAGCTGAAGTTACCTCTTCAAGGAGTTCTTTAAGCTCCTTTATTACCAACAAAGGGTGATAACGGTTATTTATCAACAGCCAGTGGACCCTAGTCTTCCCTTTCTTCCGTAAGCACTTTACTTCGGATCTCAGAATGCTTCTAGTGCGTCAACCTGATATTATTTACCACAGTAGGTTTAGTTTGAAGTGTGTGGCTTCTCAACAGAGTCAATAAATAAAGGTGGAATTACCTATCCTACATTGCTTTCCGGAGGGTACTGGCTTATGCTTGAATTGCAGCCTCCATGAGCCCCAAAATTTCTCTTCCTCATGTGATCAGCATTACGACTTCTAATAACCTGGGTAAAATATCAAAATTTCTTAGTGTGGACACTTGAAACGTCATTTTATTAACGTCACGTAAAAAACGAATTACGATTTTGTTGTTGTACGACAAGGTTCCTACTATCCGTCAATCACTGAATCAAGCATAATTTTCCATGTTTATTCAATTGTATTCGTAGCGTCTACTCTTCTTTCTAAAGTTGTACATAGCATCGTAGATTAGCTTATGTAAAAAGTCTGCAGTATGATCCGTCTTACCGTCTTTCTTTGGTACCTTTTTCCATGTACCTCATCATTTAGGTCACATTGAGACCATACTCGAACGACCGATCTCTTACCAATAAAGGTGCGCTCATCTCATTGAATGTTTCATCTTCGAAACGGCAATACAGTCCTCTTGATTTTTTAATCAAGGTTACAATATATGTTCATTCTCACCTACTATGGATTATGTATGTCGCCGTATGCGTCACGGGATTACTCATTCTATAGTACCACTGCCCGCTCCGATTCAAATGGGGTCGACATTCTTTACTTATCTAACCGTTGTTTGACAGGTTTCATCTATATTCTATTTCTTTTCTGTCTACCTTACATAAGTTTTTCTATGTCAGTTGGGACTTGAGAAGTTTTGGGTACGTCACTCCGTGAAGTCTTTACGCTCTCCCTTAATTGATGCAATGACTACCGATCATTGACGGAAACCTGGGACCCAATTAATCTCTTCCTCCTTACGTGACATTCCACAAGTTAGAATCAAGATGGCACATCTTTCTTCCTTATTTATATTGACTTGAACTTGGATTCCCTAAGTTCTTCATATTGATTAAATTTGGATGCTGTTGGGCTGATCAATTCAATTCAATTTCGTATCAAATACCAGTTGTTCACTAAGTTCATCTCATTAGTTTTGTGTATTAGACGTTTCGACCATTAACGTACACACGGCTGTGTTGATTGAGTTTTAACCTCATTATACCGTTCATACTGCGCCTCTAACGGTGCAGATTGCTTTTTAAGATTCCACAATTGTTGTGGGATTAATTGGTTGTTACAGTGTGGCTGCGATCATCTTCCATCTTGACCCTTTACTATTTCCTCCCTTCCTCTTTCCATTCGTGTTGCATATTTGATGTGACTTCGCGTGCTCGCTTCTAATATCTCAGGTATACCAATTTGAATATCTATGAGAGTTTTTGGTGTGTTATTTGGAGCATGGATGTATGTGCGGTGCCGTTACTGTGTTAACACCATCAGCCGAAGAAGTACTTATCAGAAGCTTCCACCATGATTTCTTCCAATACTTCTTTATCCAATTTTCTTCTTTTGGTCTGGCAAATTTCCTTATAGTAGTAATTGGATATAATATGGCTATTGCGACGTCAGAAGCTATGATCATAACCTGTGTCAAATTATTTTCAGAATTAAATTCATTTAATTCTCTCATCATGATCGAAATATTTTCGTTATCAGATGATAGGCGTAAAATCCTCCCAATTAAAGTGAGCGCGTTACAATGACTGCAATTGCTCGCTATTAATACTGACTATAATCAAGACGGATTTACCTCTATGCTTTCATCTCATCACTAGTATCTGGTCTTCATTTTAATTTGCCAGCGGGCGCTGTTGATGATATTTGCTTCTTCAAGTGCGTACTCCATCGAGTGCGATTTTCGCTACTCTGTATATCGTCTCAGAATCTTCTTCCCACAAAAGTGCTCCATCTGAGTCATCTTACGCAAAACTTCAATACAAACTCGGAAACATCACAACAAATTCCGGGGATCTTCGAGGACTTAACACACTATACAAATACAAGTCACCTCTTAACACACTCTCTCTGCAGAGTCAAGCGGTCTTTTAAATCTTTCATTACTGGTGTTTCATACCAGTTTTCAATCATACTGGCTGTTTTCTTGATACCTATTCATCATATATGGCACCAGCCTCCTACTATATTACTTGCCCTATCACTGCTACTTTTTTCTTTCAAATATTTCTCGCTAAGAGGTCTATAATACCTATTGCGCTATATTTCACTTTTCAGTTATTTGCGCCTAATTGCTTTCAAAGATATCTCACCGCAAATTTCTTTTCCAGTTTGCAGTTCTTTCTATTCTATATATTTATATTTATAAAATCTTTTAATCCTTTGCCATGCAGGATTTGGTTGATGCCGCCACCGGTTTGCACGAGAGTACTCACTATTGGTACCACCGCGTCGGTTCGTTCCCATATAGGGTCGACGACGTCTTATGTATTTCCATCGTTGCCGTCGGCGTTCATACCTTCTTCCTGATGTATTATTTTCGCAGATAATATTTGATCTTTGGTTGAAATACCTTTTATCCGCTGCTCTCGCGGATAATTTCGCCTTTTTATCTACCATAAGCGGTATGGGGTTATTCACATCTACTTTTAAACCCGAACTATTTTCTATTTTAAAATAACATTTTCTTTCCGAAAAATCAAATATAAGTGGTGTCTGTGATAAAATATCACAACCTAATATAATATTCCCATAAAAATCACAGTTGTCCCCAACTATGACGAATGTGTATTGGCAAAAACCTATTAAGCTATTTTAATGGAGTGTGTTAATCCCGTTTTACTTTATTACACCTTGTTATTGCTTTCAAGACTGAAATTAAATGCTCTGGAAAATTAAATAAAAAACATCTTTTAAATCGTTAAGTGGTTGTATTAAGAATGTAAGCGACGAACCCGAAGTCGATAAAAAAATGCTCGTTTTTATAAAAACTTTATTATTATTGCTTAAAATACGACATTTCAGGTAATATGCTGAAATTCTGGTGCGGTGCGGTGTAAAATTATTACTATACTCCGCATGCTTAACGTTACATATTTGATATGGCAGTGGTGCTGGGTTATGCATATCTTGAGCTACCCTGCCATGTGGTACTCCCTTGACCTATTCCGGTGGCGCGCAGCGCGAGCTGGATTTCTCAAAAGCTTCTACTATTGTCAGATCGTGCTGCCTTTGGGCACGCTGTTCTTTCGCACATTGCTCTTTATGAGCTCTACCATTTCGCTATCGGAACCGCTTTCACTAATAGCTCGGTCGGTGAATAAGCTTCCTCACATATTTCTTTTCACCTTTTCTTCTTTTAGGTGCTTTATTCTTTTCAACTACTTTGCAACTTTTATGAATGTTGCCTCTTATGTATTCAGCTTCGTCTGATTCGTCTTCTGAAGTATATGGCTCTTCATATGAGCCCTGTGTCACTTCTTCTACTGGAGAAGAACGATTGGATTCTCTTTGACGAGTAGCTGTTGCTGCATCAGTTACTTTGTTGACTTTATACTCATTACGCTTTGTTTTCTGCTTTGCCCCCTTTTTAGGAGAAAACCTAGGACTAGTGAGAACTACTCCTCTCCTATACTGTGAATTATCCCATCGAGCTCCTTCTCTGTGGTGCTGTTAATCATCTCCCGTTTCTCTTATTGACCAATCTTTGTTGTCTAGCAAGGACTGTGCACTTCTGAATCGTTTGTTGCCTCTGCTACTATTACTCCTGCTCGTTTTCCTATATTAAAAAGGACCTGGACGTTATAGTCCTGATATTTTTTATAATTATTTTAAAGCGTGGTACAAATTATCCGCGTCTTTCTGTTATTTCGGCATAGTCCTTTTGGGCAAATATTATTAGGTTTCCTATATCTATTATGAACCATGGTGGTTTGTTCTATCTTTTCATAACTTCCACGGGCCTTTATTTTCTTATCTATTTTATTTCTATTATCCCTCTTTCAAAATATCTCCATGGCATTTACCTTTCTTCTCTCTCCTTCATTGTCTAACTTTTTCGCACTTAACTTTACTATTAATTCTGAGGCTGTGCTTTTTCTTTGGTAAAAAATTTTGGCTATCTTTGTCTTAAGTCTTGCGTCGTAAATCTCATATATATTGACCTCACATGGAGTACCCTGCGGCATTTCTTCAGGACTCATATAATCTTAATTCAAGATTCACTTCTGAGAACTCTAAACAATTTCTTCAATGTTATGACAAGAAGTTTGCAACGTTGCTCTGGCCCATTTTAAGTAGAGACTCTTCTAATTTCCCTAATACCTAAAAGCTAGTTGTGGTGCCAAGTTTTCTTATCAAAATTGCGTTGAATTTCCGCATAAGTGGTGGCTTTGAGAGGTCGGGGCGGTTATAATCCACTTTCTTTGTCTTGAAGATTTGATCTGTCTGAAATGAACCCAATCAAATGGGACCTTTTCGTGATCTCGTGGTTATGCCCTTCTCGGTCGAAGTTGTGGTCAAGTATTTTAACCTACGATTCAATGCGTCGGACGATCCGCACCTATTTGCTGGTGACCTCGAGAATAGTATCTTTATTTTGAGACATAAAGAGCCTATTCACGTTCAACCGGCCGTTCATCATCTCTCTCTCTGACGTCATCATCCCTCCGCCCAGTTTAAGGGTTTATGTCACTAATGTAGGTGTGGTGTGGGTTTGTTGCGTTGCTGTGTGGTTACCGGATATGGGGTTTTGGATCAAAAATAGTTGTTCAGGAAATACCAGTTGTCGGACCCTGGGACATCAAATATTAAGCAGTATCCCCCCACACCTCACTACTTAAATATTATATATTAGCTTTTACTACTATTACCCTATTGGCTTTACAAAAATCGGAAATATAAATATATAGTATATATATATAATAATATATATAATAATATATATAGATAATAGATGTATAAAAAAGATATAATATATAATTAAAAGTTACACAAAAAAAAGACCAATGTTAATACTTAATATTAGTAGTATATAGATATATATTTAAAAATATAAAAAAAATAAAAATTTAAAAATCCAGAGCACGACAGCATTTGTAAATGTAAGCAATCAAAACTATATTCACAAAATAACAAGTGTTTTGTTTATAATATATATTATAATAAAAGAAAATTAAAAAATTCAAGACATCAAATAAATTTCACCTCGTATATTATATATATATATAATATTATATTATATATATAGTATATATATTATATATATATATATAGAGTATTTTATTCTACTATCAGCTATCTCTACTCTGTAAACGTTAAAGGTTGGGAATTCTAGTATGGTAATGTGTCATAAGAAAATGGATTTATTTTCGATAGATACGGCTGAGACCATTTCACAGTAAGAGGCAACTCGATTAAAGGAAAACTATACTGCCAAGTATAAGCATTTCATTGGTACTAAGAACTAATTAAGTTTGGAACAGATTCGCACTTTCTTCTAATTCTTTTCGGAATATGTACGTGTGAAAAAAATTATTCGTTAACTTTATGCAATGATTTCCGAAGCCCTAATTTAAATTCAAATGAGTTGCCTAATATAATTAAATTTATAAAAGTATATACTAAATATAATATAATATATATATTATATATAATATTATCATAAGAAATAGATATGAAATTGAGTCTTTACTTGCTTTAATATTGTTGACAAAATCATCCGGATTGACCGATAAAAGTTATTTTTTAATTTCAAGCATTATTCGGCTTCTATATATCCTTCCTGCACGGATGATTTTAAGAGTGGTTTTGCAAGAAATTTGAATGGTTTTTAATATTATGCAAAATAATATTCTTCTTTTATTATTTTTCGTCTTACTTTTTTGTGAAGAAAAGTTGGTGAAAAAATGAAAATTTCCATACCCAGCTGGTCTACTCACCGAGTTTGTAGCATCGGTTATGGAAGTGAAGAAGGTTGTGACTTTAAAAGGATGTATGTATACTATCATCTCCAACTCCAAAAGTGCTCTTCTAGCACTACAAGTTCGACCAAAACCCCTCTAGTGTCACTCATTCCAAAGATTTGACTTTTGTGGGGTTCTACATCACATGGAAACCCCAGGAAACAAACGAACACATAAAGCAGCTCGGTAAACTAAACTAAAATAGTAAACGTAATTAAGGTATCTATCTATAGTATATATAAATTATTAAGTAAATATTTTATTTTTATGGCACTTGACTTGTTCTCTCTCGGATTCTACTGCAAGTCTCGGGATAAAAATTAGGAAATAAACAATAAGAAATTTTAACTTGTTGTTATTTTTAGATGGCGATATGGACCTTGTTTCCCTCGGTGTTTCCCTCAATGGAAAGTGGACGTCTGTTTGGTGAAATTTTCGGAGTTTCTTGCTCCGTTTTTTTACACTTGTGTCTGGGCTATTTTTTTAATGGCACTCACACGGATTTCAGTATGTTTTAAATTTTGACATTGCTGAGCACATTATAGGGCACTATTATTTTATATAATATTAATATTTTCTTCAGCTAACTAACTTCCTTCTTCCGGATTGAACTTTTAGACTTTTATATATACTTTCGCTCGTTGTCAGTCCCGTTCAAAAAATTCATGCGCCAGAGTGGACCGGGTCGGCTTTGGCTTTGAAAGGAGTATTAAACTGTTACGATGGTTACTCGAAACCCCTTATCTTTCGAGCGTTTTTCCAACGCTTTACCTTTTATCAAGATAGACTTATTTGCGGGTTTAATCCCCATAGGGGCCAATATTAATATAGCTGGTGGGAGCCAAATCTCGCGATCCTCTATGTAAAATAAAATATCAGGAACCTACTGAATATTCCTGACATGATACTTTTGAATATTTGAAAACCTTAGTATGGTCAAAATAAAGAGTTATTGATTTTCTTTCATAAAAATAATATTCAAAAAAATTATATTTATAATAATATTAGCAATATTAGTAATATTAAGGAAGTAGTCTATAATTACTGACCAATAAAATAGATTCAACTCTTACTTTTGTTACTACTTTTTTTGGAGTTGTATTTAAAAATCAAGTTAATTAAAATAAATTTTAAAAGCTTTAAAAATTATAAATTAAGAAAATTTAAGCTTAAAAACTTCTGACGATATTTAATAACTATATAAAATTGCAGCATTTTCTTAAGAGTATGATGTATCGCGTGTGCTCTATCTCTTTTCATAGTAAGGTTCATACGAACAATAATGTAAAAGAAATAATACAAAATAATATTAAATTAGTATATATATAAAAAATATTATATGTATACTACTTTTTTGGAGCTGTATTATATCTATTTACATAGTAAGGTTCATAAACATATAACTTGTATCGTTCAATCTTCTATGTAATTTGTGTCATCGCAGGACTACACTGCATCGAACAGTAAAGATATTACGATGGGAGAAGCATACGTCATGCTAGTACTCACATTCTTTATATGTGACGCATATATATAGAATATATATACTATATAGTATATAATATAATATATATATATATATAATATTATAATATATATAATATATAATAATATATATATATAATATTATATCAAATTAAATATTATTTATAAATCAATATCGGTGTTTGTGTGATAATAAAATGGATAAATTTATTTGAAAAGTGCTTGAAGAAGCAATATTAAAATTTTAATACTCCTTATGTGGAAGCTTTACTCTACGTAGTCAAAGGAAATAAATTACCGATTTTATGCAAAAGGTGTATCTAGGTTACTTTAAAGTCAGAATTGGAAATAAAGACAAGACATGAGCACCATATAAAGCGCGCAAGTTATTAATTATTTATCTTAAAAGGAAAATTGTAATGGTAATTTATTTTATTTATATATGAAAGTAATTTCATTCTATAGTTTCTAAATTTTAATTGTTTTTTAAAAACTAATTCGTATTTAACATTAAACAAAGTAAAACTCGTAAACATTTTAAAAAGGTGTCAAGAAAATGCCAAAATTTGAAATGCTTAAAGTTTAAATTCAAATGATAAAAATTGACTAGTTGGAAATGATGATTTAACATTTTTAGAAAATGAGTTAAATAAGATGGTTGCAATAACAATAATAAAAAAATTATCGCCTCGACAGTATCATATATTTTCGTTCGTGATTTTAATTTTTTCATTAAAATTTTGTATTTCAAAAGTTTTTACCACAAAAATTTATAATAATACTTTGCATATTTGTTCTATTCACTGTAACGAAACTTGTATTATTTAGTTAATATTGCCGAATATGAGTTATTTAGAAGATCATTTTGCAATGTTTCGGTATGAAGTACTAGGTACGAAAAATTAATGAGCTCTTGGCTCGTTGGGGTTCTCTGTTTATATATATAACAAGCTAAGTTGGTTTTACCGATTTGAGGGTAGGATGTGTATCTGTATGTTGAGGTAAAAATTTCCTTAATGCACAGGTGTCAAATCTAAATTATTGGAAAAATACCATTGCATAGAGTGAGAGAAGAGCTAGTGTTTTATCATGTGAAAAGAGCGAGTGAGGTTAAGTATGAATGAAGTGTAGAGAGAATTTGATATTCATAAGATGATTTCTAATTATTAATATTTAAAAATAATTCCTATCCTGTTTCTATATGGTAAAATCATTTGAAAATATATGAAATTAATATAGGAAGTTTACCATTTCCCATATTGTTTCCCAAGTATTTTATAAATAATAAAAAAGAATATTAGAATTATAAAATTATTTTACGTTAAGTTAATTTTTTTCATGTATATATAGTTGATTAATATAATATATACTATATTATATAAATATAATGAATAAAACAGTAATATATATGATAGATATATATATATAGATATATATAATATATATATTATATATACAAAGGATAGTATATATATATAATATATTATAGATAGTATATATATTTATATATTATAATAATATGATATATATATATATAATTATAGCTATAAGATATGATATATATAATATACTATTAATGTAATATATTATTTTATTTGTATGTATAATAGCATTTTGTATATATTTATATTATTTATCTTTTATATATTTTATATTATTATATAAAACGCCGGTTAGCCAGTAGTGTAGATGCACTCGCCAAACATAAAGCGAATTTTCAGTTCACAACTGGTCGTGGATGTATAAGCTTTTCTCCCTGGCTTGCTCGTCCTGCCGACATTAAACTAGTTACACCACTTTCTTTGATTAGGCTCCCCGTGATGTGAGTTGGTGTTTTATTTGAAAATGATATATGATATATATTTATATATATATATTATATATATATATATATATATATATATGATATATATATAATTATAAGTATGATATATTAAATATATATATTTAGATATATATATATTATATATATTAATATAGTATATGTAGTATATAGTATATAGTAATATATATATATAATATATATATGATATAATTATATTATATATTTATATGATATATATTAAATATATTAATAATACTTATATATAGTAATATATAATAAATATAATATGATGATATATATACAAATATAGTATATAAATATATAGTATATTATTATATATGATATATAATATTAGTAGTATTTAGTATATATTATATATTATATATAGTATATAGTATTATATTATATATATTATATATATATATATATATAATATTATAGTATTAAATATATAGTATATATATAATATATATTATATATATAAATATATAATATATATTATATAATATATTATATATATATATACTATATAATATATATATATATTATTAGTAGTAAGTATATATATATTATATTATATATATATATATATATTTATTAATATAATATATATATATATATATATATATATATATTGTTCCAGTTCACAACTGTCGGGTGGGAGTATGGAGCTTTCTACTCTTGGGCTTGGATTCCCTCTCGGACGTTAAGAACAGAACACCAACCGCTTCTTGATTAGCGGCCCGATTGATGTGTTACTCTGTGTAATATATATATTAATAATAAGAATATATTATATCATATATATAAAAATTTGAAATACCATATAATATATATATGTAACAATATTTTAATTATATATATTATATACATATAGTATATATATATATAATATATATATAGTATATATATATATATATATATATATATTATTATATATATATATTATATAATATTATGGTGTAGTAGTATAATATAGTATATGGTTTTCTCAGAAATGTGTAAAGAATGTAATTTGTGAGATTTTAAAGTTTCTTAACCTTTGATTCATAAGCTGTATACCTATACACAAAATTCGTGTCATCCGCCAGTTCATGTGAAATACGTACGAAAAAATTTAAATTAAATGAAATTGAATCTCTATTCTTTCTCTCTTAATTATAATAGATATAATATAATATATATATATTATATATATATTAAAATATATAATATAATATATATATATTCGGTAATATACTAATAAATTGATATATAAGTATAATATAATATTTAATATTATATATTATAATAGATATAATTATATAGTATATATATATATTATATTTATATAAGTTATTTATATAGAATATTTCATATCATATATATATTGCTATAAATAAACTTTATATTGTATGATTATATCTAAGTAATATATAATATGATAGGAATTATATATAAGATATTATATACTATATATAATTATATATAATAAATTTCTAAGAAAATAATTTAATTATATATGACATCGATATATTTGTTCTATTAATAGCATTATAATATGATATATTATTATAATATATATATAATATAGTAATATATAGATATATATGTATTATATACATATATTTTATATAATATTATATATATATATAATATATATATAATATAATATATGAATATATATATAATATATTATAGATATGATTTTATATATATCTTT